>JAGFNQ010005142.1:281590-312104 GCA_024364735.1 Boesenbergia rotunda | reverse complement strand
AATCATGATAATGTTATTTAATGTTCCCTTATGATGTGTAGAGGTTAAGTATAATTTTTGGGAATTTTTGGAGTACCCTAGGACACCCTAGGGTTTCGGCCAACATGAAAGAAACAAAAACTAAGAACCCTGAGTTTAAGGGTTTCGGCCACCATGATTTAAAGGTCTATAATTATGCCAAAAATCTTGATAATGTTATTTAATGTTCCCTTATGATGTGTAGAGGTTAAGTATAATTTTTGGAAATTTTTGGGGTACCCTAGAGGCCCCATATGGTTCGGCCAACCCCAAGGACCCAAGGGTTAGGGTTGAGTCTTTAACTTCAAGCATATGTTTATGTGTTGCCATGATATAAGGATGATGGAAGGTGACTATGTGAATTTTCACATGGCCTTGGGACTCCACAAGTTTCGGCCAAGAAGGGTTAATAGGGTAAAAGTTAAGATTTATTTCAAGTAAGGGTCCCAATGACCCTATGGTAAGATGTGATTTGTGTTTTATGATTGATTGGGGATTTTAAGGGAATTTTTCCATACTCCACATAGCCTTATAAGTTTCGGCCAGCCCTAGGAAAGTGGCCTAAAGGTTAGGGTTAACCCTAATCATGAGCCCAATGACTTCCTATGGTCTCATAAATAATGTATGGTGGTTCCTTTACCCAATGCTATGTTACATGTTTATGAATGATATGCCATGTTTATGAATGATATGCCATGTTTACGAATGATATGCCATGTTATGAATGATATGCCATGTTTATGAAGGATATGCCATGTTTATGAATGATATGCCATGTTTATGCATGATATGCCATGTTTATGAATGATATGCCATGTTATGAATGATATGCCATGTTTACGAATGATATGCCATGTTTATGAATGATATGCCATGTTTATGAATGATATGCCATGTTTTAGGATAATATGAATGTATGCCATGCTCTATGAATGATGTGTACATATGCCATGTCTAAGAATGAAAATGATGAATGACAAGTATGATGAATGAAAGATGATGCTTATGTCTTTAAGGCATAAATATGCTAAACGGCACGGTCGATGGTCGACGGTACGACGGTCGTGAGGACCGGTAAATGGGCTGGTAGACGGGCCGGGCCGTAACAAGTTATGCTATGTTAAAGATGCCATGAATGTCTTATGAATGATGAAGCATGAAAAGTATTTTTACTTTATGTATGGGCTTGTACCGGACCGAAGTATGGGTCCAAGGGATGGGCACCTTAGGAACGCCTCGGTTTTGGACTACCGAAGCTGTCCACGGTTCTGGCACTACCGAAGCTGTGCAACAGGGTTGGGCACCTTAAGAACGCCTCGGTTCGGGGACTACCGACTATGCTGTCCTTACCCTAGTAGGTTGGGGCTCGCGACCTCAGACTTGCTAGGGATGCGCGTTATGATGTATGTATGTGGTACAAGCCGGGGACCCCAAATGATGTTATGATGATTATGTTTAAGAAATGAAAAGTATGTTTTTAAAGATTAAGCATCCTTATGATATATATGCATTGCCCATGCATTCATTATGAAAAAGTATGTTTATGAAAAGTATGTTCATGAAAAGTATGATTTTAAACTAAGCATCCATATATGTATATGCATTCCACTCATGCCTCCATGCATGTTATGCATTATGCTATGATGATAAGATTTTATGCTTACGCTTCATGTTAAGAAATATGCATGAGAACAAATGATCTATGCCATGATAATGTTAAGAAGATGCTCATATGTTATGATAGGAAGAATGTTCATTATGTTTATGTTCATGCCAAGTATTATGCCATGCTTAGAATGTTACTATGTTTATGTTCATGCCAAGTATTATGCCATGCTTAGAATGCTACTATGTTTATGTTCATGCCAAGTATTATGCCATGCTTAGAATGCTACTATGTTTATGTTCATGCCAAGTATTATGCCATGCTTAGAATGCTACTATGTTTATGTTCATGCCATGCTATGTATACGATAAGTGATTTAAGATGTTATGTCCTAAGTAGAGCACCAAGTATGTTAATGTTTTCATGTGCTCATTATGAGATGATGAATGATGAATGGTTTTGTGAGTAGGAAAGAGTCTTACTAAGCCTGTGTGCTTATAGTCTTATTTCCTTATACCGCAGATCATTCAAGGGGACAATGATGGAAGCAGCAGGAGGGCAAGAACGCATGTGTGTAGTAGTGACTTGGCCCAGGAAACTCTATGTTTACTGTTTATGTTAGAACTTCACCTTGGTTACTTATATGTATGAGTAATGACCTATGGAACCTTATGATATGACGTTACGTATGACATGATATGATATGATGCTTAAGTTCAAAGTTAATATGCAAAGGTTCCTATGTCATTAAGTTAAGAATGGTAACAGGGCATGTATAAGTTAAAGTTATTCCGCTGCCTTATGATGTCTACATGCCCTAAGCATGTTAACGTAACGCCGCTTATGAAAAAAAAAAGCGGGCGTTACAACTCTAATGGTGAGAAACTCTCCATCTTCCTCTCTTATTAATTCATTAAACATTTTAATGAATTAATATTTCATCCAAATGTGGTTGAGTCTAATCTAAATGAGTTTAACTCAAATTAGATCTCAATCCATAATCCAATTGGATTCACTTGAGTCTAACTCAATTAATCCAATTTCAATTAAATCTTAGCCAAATCAAGATCAATTAATCTCCGAAGCATCGTGTCCTTAGTGTGTGACCCAATAGGCTCTCGTAACGTTTGCAATGTGTCTAAATCAATTTAGACACAAAAACAATGAGCGGCATCTAGCAATGCATCATTGCTACCCAAGTATCAAGAAAAATCGAGATCCGACTAAACCTCGGTGACTATGATAGTGTATGACCTTGTCCTTCTATCCTTGATATCTAGATTGACCAATGAGGCATAGACCGTGTCATCCTCAGTCAATCTTGTGTTTCTTGATCCCCGAGTAGACTCACTCAAATAAATGAGCTCAATATCTCATATTGACTCATTCGAGCATGGCCATGTGTTTTAGCAGTCCTACTCAATCAAGGGGCCCACAGATATCACTCCCGTCATATGGGAGGGATAGATCCCATCAACATCACTCACATCCCTCTGCATAATTCATTACATATCCAGTGATCGCCTTTATAGTCCACCCTGTTACGGGTGACGTTTGACGATGCCAAAGTATATAACTCCTTATGTAGGGAACCCTAGTGACTTCAGGTCTAAGGACTATTCATACTAATGGTCACATGAGAAAGTCTATGACACTCATATGACAATATATGAAACTTTCTCATGGCGGGTCATTCAGCACACATTCTCCAATGTATACCCATGTGTCAACTTGAAATCACATATCCATGACTTGTGAGCTCAAGTCATCAGTTGACCTACATGCTAGTCTCCATACATTAATATTGTCCCTGAATATTAATGCTCGACTAGGAATAATTTAGTTTAGTGTTCTCTACATTATCTCACTATCGATTCAACCAATCAATATAATGTAGGTAAGAACCCACTACACAAGGACATTATTATACTTAGTCATTCGGCACAGAATACAAAGTAAGTATAATAACCAAACATGCCTTTATTAATAATAGAATATGATACAAAAATGTCCCTTGTCAATCATCACATGATTGGCCTTAGGGCTCCTACTAACAATCTCCCACTAGCACTAGTGCCAATCACTGTAATATCTAATACCCAGTGACCTGGTATGACCATCATGCTTCTTTTATGCCATAGCCTTGGTCAAAGGATCTGCGATGTTAGAATCAGTGTGTACTCTGCATATCCTCACATCTCCTCTATCGATGATCTCTCGAATGAGATGGAAGCGTCGTAGTATGTGTTTGGTCCGCTGGTGAGAGCGAGGTTCCTTAGCCTGCGCAATAGCCCCATTGTTGTCACAATAGAGGTCTATTGGGTCTGCTATGATAGGAACCACTCCAACCTCTGTAATGAACTTTCGGATCCAAACAACCTCTTTTGCCGCCTCAGACGCGGCAATATACTCGGCCTCTGTTGTAGAATCTGCAACTGTGTCCTGCTTCGAACTCTTCCAGCTCACAGCGCCACCATTCAGACAAAATACATACCCTGACTGCGATCTAAGGTCATTACTGTCCGTTTGGAAGCTTGTGTCACTATAACCCTTTACAGCTAGCTCCTCATTGCCTCCAAATATCAAGAAATATTCTTGCGTCCTTCTCAAGTACTTAAGAATATTCTTGACAGCAGTCCAGTGACTTTCACCTGGATCTGACTGGTACCTGCTCATCATGCTCAAAGCATACGAGACATCTAGACGAGTACAAAGCATGGCGTACATGATAGACCCTATAGCAGATGCATAAGGGATCTGATCCATACGGTCTCTCTCCTCCTTAGAAGAGGGACATTGAGTCTTCGAAAGACTCACACCATGTGACATTAGCAGAAATCTCTTCGTGGAATTCTGCATGGCAAAACGATTAAGCACATTGTCAACATATGTACTCTGACTTAAGCCAAGCAATTTCTTAGATCTATCTCTATAGATCTTGATGCCTAGGATGTAGGTTGCTTCACCTAAGTCTTTCATTGAGAAACAATTCCCGAGCCAAGTCTTTATAGACTGTAGTGAAGGGATATCATTCCCAATGAGAAGTATGCCATCTACATACAAGATCAGGAAGATAACTGTGCTCCCACTAACCCTCTTGTAGACACAGGGTTCATCTTCATTCTTGATGAAACCAAACGCTTTGATTACATCATCGAATCGAAGATTCCATCTTCGAGATGCTTGCTTTAGCCAATAAATGGACCTTTGCAACTTACATACCTTTCCAGCATGCTCTGGATCTACAAATCCCTCATCTTGTGTCATGTACACATCCTCGAGTAGATTCCCATTCAGGAATGAGGTTTTGACATCCATCTGCCAGATCTCGTAATTATGGTAAGCTGCAATAGCAAGCATGATTCAAATAGACTTAAGCATCGCCACTGGTGAAAAGGTTTCATCATAGTCCATACCATGAATTTGCTTGAAACCTTTAGCTACCAATCACCCTTTATAGGTATGCATTAGTCCATCCATGTCAGTCTTTCTTCTAAAGACCCACTTACACCCAATGGGTTTAATACCCTCAGGTGGATCAACCAAAGTCCATACTTGGTTAGTGTACATGGATTTCATTTCAGACCTCATGGCTTCTAGCCATTTCTCAGAATCTGGGCTCATCACAGATTCTTGATAGGATGTAGGCTCGTTTAACTCAAGAAGCGTAACGTCATCATGGTCAGACAAGAGAAATGAGTATCTCTCAGGCTGACGACGTATCCTATCAGATCTGCGAAGAGGTTGGTCTACTTGAACAGCTTGTTGTTCCACAACTTCTTGTGTAACAACCTCATGATCCACAACATCTTGTGGTGCCTGTTCAATGTCCATTAAGGCCTCAGTTCTATCTGCATCTTGAACTTCTTCAAGATGGACTTTACTCCCACTAGCTCTTCTAGAAATAAACTCTTTTTCTAGAAAGACGCCATTTCTGGCGACAAACACTTTGCCAAGTGTGGGATTGTAAAAGTAATATCCCTTTGTTTCCTTGGTATATCTTACAAAATAACACTTAGCAGATTTGAGTTCTAGTTTATCTGAGACTTGACGTTAAACGTAAACCTCACAACCCTAAATCCTTATAAAAGACATCGTGGGGCTCCTCCCAGTCCATATCGTATATGGTGTCTTTATAACAGCCTTTAATGGAGCTCGGTTAAGTGTGAAAAGAGCCGTCTCTAGAGCGAAACCCCAGAAGGAAGTAGGAAGATCTGTCTGACTCATCATCGATCGTACCATATCTAATAGAGTACGATTTCTCTGCTCGGACACACCATTCCATTGTGGTGTTCCGGGTGGAGTGAGTTGGGATATGATCCCACACTCTGCTAGATGGTCACGAAACTCTTGGCTAAGGTATTCACCACCTCGATCTGATCGAAGCATCTTAATACTTTTGCCAAGTTGGTTTTGTACTTCACTCTTGAATTCTTTGAACTTTTAAAAGGATTCGGACTTGTGTTTCATGAGATACACATAGCCATATCTACTGATATCATCAGTGAAAGTGATGAAGTACTGATAGCCTCCTCTAGCTGCGACATTGAAAGGGCCACATACATCAGTATGTATGAGTCCTAACAACTCTGTCGCTCTTTCGCCGTGACCACTAAATGGAGTCTTGGTCATCTTGCCTAAAAGATAAGATTCGCATATCTCATATGATTTAAAATCAAATGAGTCCAGTATGTTGGTGCAGAAAGCACCCAAGTCAAACCTGAGTTTTGATAATGGCAAAAGGGTTCAAAAGTTAAGTCTTATTTGTTATCTAACATGTTACTTAAGTGTGCAGGAAAAGTCCTAGCGAAGGACTGCTAGGCACTGGCGAAGGAATGCCAGGGTAAAAAGTCCTAGCGAAGGACTGCTAGGCACTGGCGAAGGAATGCCAGGGTACTGAAGCCCTAGCGAAGGACTGCTAGGCGCCAGGTGAAGGACAACTTGGGACTGAAGACCTGGCGAAGGAATGCTAGGCACCAGGCGAAGGATAGCTTGGTATCCAAGACCTGGCGAAGGACCGCTAGGCAAAAGTCCAACCGGAGGAGCCGGTTGGCATCAGGTACATTCTCCCGAGAGGAATAGGTGAGGATGCGTTCCCCGTCGAGAGAACAGTAGGCGTCAGTTCGACCTAGGGCTCCATTTTGGAGGCCCAAAGTCAGAACCAAGACAGCTAAGGCTGTATAAACTAACATCTTATTGCTTTATGGTGTTTTGGACTAACCCTGGATGCAGGACCAAAGGAACAAGTGTCTGCAGCTCAGAGAGCCTCAAAGGAGTGAGGCAGCAGCTGACCAGGGCGCCCGGAGTGTCCCGGGTGCCCCCAAGGTGAACACAAAACACATGAAGCAAAGGAAGGCTTCGACAGCTCAAGGGCGGGGTGCCCCCGTGCTCCCGGGCGCCCCCCATGCTCCCGGGCGCCCCCAGATGCCCGGGCGCCCCCAGTGCAAGCCAACGAAGAGAAGCCAGCGAAGCCAAGGGATAAGATTTGACCCGGTCAACCTGGGCGCCCCCAGCGTCCCGGGCGCCCCGGTCAAGTTCTGATCCCGAGTTTGAAGGGATCAGAAGCTGACCGAGTGAAAGTCGGATCGGCCGACACATGGGGGGGGGCGCCCCCGACGTTCCGGGCGCCCCCAGGGCCTATAAAAGGGCCCTCGACCCCAAGCCTTCGAACAACAATTCTTTCCAACGTATACACTCTCTTCTGCTCTTGCGCTCTGCTCCGGAAACCTCCCGACTCAAGACTCAAGAGCCGACGACGTCCCGCTGCTCCGAAAAGACAACCTACATCGAACGTCGGTAAAAGAAGAGTTTTTCTTTTTAAAGTTTACTTTGCTATACTTGTAAATTCAATCTTGTAAACTGAATTGCGCACTTATAGAATTGCCCGCAGAAAACGTTTAACGACTGTGGGCCTTGGAGTAGGAGTCGACCTAGGCTCCGAACCAAGTAAAACTACCTGTGTTCGCGATTGTGTTTATTCCGCTGCGTATTTGCTCTAAATTTTCATCCGAAAAGCGTTTTCTGATATTCACCCCCCCTCTATCGGTTCTCTCGATCCAACAAGTGGTATCAGAGCGGGGAAGTTCAAATTTGGTGCAACCACCAGTTTGAAAAAATTTCGGATTTTTTATTGTTTTTTGAATTTCTTCTAAATTTTTTTTTCGAATTTTCTTCTCGTTAATCGAGGTTGGTGCAACACCCCTCGACAAATATTTTTTTTTCCCGCACTACTAATCCAAGACCTAGTCTTGGGATATTCCTGTTTTTTGTTAGTTTCTTTTTCCAGATAAAATGGCCATGCAAGAAGGCTTCAACACCGCAAGACCACCTCCTCTTCAGTGGAGAAGACTTTTCCTACTGGAAGAGCAGAATGGAGGTCCACCTGAAAACTCAGGTGGATATGTGGATAATCATCCAGTCCGGACTGGAGATTCCAAGAAATGCTGAAGGACTACCTCAGACTTACACAGAATGGGACACCGCTCTGAAACGGAGAATTGAAGCGGATGCAAAGGCGACCCAGACCTTTCAATGCGTCTTAACAAAAGAGGAGCTGAACTGGGTGGGCCCTTTCAACAGTGCCAAGGAGCTGTGGGGAAAACTGATCGAGCTGCATGAAGGAACATCAGACACTCGGATCAGCAAGAGGGATCTCCTCCTGAACAAGCTGTATACAATTAAAATGACCGACAACGAAACAACAGCTCAGCTTCACGCCCGAATCCAGGAACTGATGAGCGGACTGCACACCATCGGTCACAAGGTAGAAAATCGTGACTTAATATGGTACGCTTTAAATTCTTTCCCTAGAAACACCTTGTGGGCATCTATGGTAGATGCATACAAGGTTTCAAGGGACCTTTCAAAATAAAATTAGATGAATTATTCTCTGAATTAGAGTTACACGAACAGACTAACTGCAATCTGGCTGAGAAAGGTATTGCCTTTGTTGCAGGTACAACTGGAAGGCCAACAAAGAAAAAGCCTCAACCTGAACCCGAGTCTAACTCAGACTCAGACTCAGACTCAGAAGACAAAGAAGGAGATAGACCTAAGCTGGTTCGACTGGCAAGAAACTACTACAAGGAGTTAAAGAACCAAACCAACAAACGAAGAGCTAGTAGAAGAAAGGATGAACCAGCTGAACCCGTAAACGAAAAGAACAAGCCCAACGTGACCTGCTACGAGTGTAAGAAGAAATGTCACTACAAGACGGAGTGTCCGAACCTGAAGGAGACCAAAAAGAATAGAAGGAAGAAGAAGGCACTTCAAGCAACGTGGGACGAGTCCTCCTCCTCCGAAGAAGAAGAGGTCCCACAATCGAACCTGCTTGCACTAACCGCCTTAGAAGAAATCGGGACCGAATCAGAATCGGAATAGGACGACGGAAGACTAACATTTTCAAAAAAAGGGCGAAATCAAGGTAAGTGGTTTTACTAGAATTCAGTTAAGTGAATTAATTGCTTACCTTTCACGAGATTTGGCGAAAGCCAAACTCCGAATCGAATCCCTCCGACAGGAAGTAAAACTCCTGAAAGAGGGAGCTGACCCTAAACTCTTAACTGAGAAGGTTCAAGAAGGAACCTCTACTCAAGTTGAAAAACTTGAGAAAGATAATTCCTCCCTGAAAATTCAGGTTAAGGATCTTAGATCAGCCTTAGAACGATTTACTTCTGGTTCCAAGAATCTTGACATGATTCTTGGAAAACAGAAATCGGTTCTAAATCGATCCGGACTAGGTTATAGAACCAAGTCTCGACAAAGATCCTACTTTGTTGTACTGAACCAGTCCAGACCCAAAGTTCAGGCATGGGTACCAAAACTATGCCTGAACAAACAAATTGGATCAAATCAATATTGGATCCCCAAGGACAAGATTCACATCTTGCCAAACCATTATCGTGGCTACAGTCCAGGGGGAGCCAAATTGAAAACAATAGTTATTATTAGATAAATTTCAATTCTTGCTTGCAATTTGCTTGGATGTTTGTTTATTTAATTTCTGTAATTTATCATGCTTAGACTTAGGAATGGATAGTTTAAGGACCAAACCAACTTAACTGAAGTTTGAACAACATAGTATTGGGAGGAGGTGAGATGATAGTACGTTAGGGAAACCAATTCTAACAAGGTCAAGTATACTTAGTCTCTTTAGACTGGTGAAACTAGCCGAAGCTACCGATCCAAGACCCAAACTAGTTAGACCAGAATTTTTCAAAGATTAATTTTGAAAATGAAATTTCATTGAAAGGCTTTGTCAAGGAAAGAGCTGATGATCCAATAAGGCTACGGCCAAAGAAGGCCTAGTGCCTCGCCAAGACCTGGAAGCCAATCTCTGAAATTCAAATTCAAATTAGTCTTTGTAAAATTTAAATCTAACACAAATTCTCAGTTATGTATAGATTCAAACAATTTTCAAAATAAATTCAACTGTTTTCAAAATTAATTAAAATTTCCAAAATAAATCATGTTTTTCAAAAACCTCTTTTATCAAAACCTGTCTCACAAAACCTATAAGGCTAACATGATTGAAAAATCTAGATTAGGTGAGACAGTAAATTTAACTTAATCAGAATTCATAACTGGATTGTTGTTGATTGTTGTTTTAGCTTAGAAAGGCATTTGACCTAACAATTAGTCAAACCATGGTCAAAGTAGTCAAACCATGGTCAAAATAGTCAAACCATGGTCAAAATAGTCAAACCATGGTCAAAGTGATCAAACCATGGTCAATCCAACTTAATCATGGTCAAACGATGACAAGACATTAAATCTATCACCTCCTACACACTCCGGGCGCCCGTGACTCCTCGGGCGCCTCCCCAGACCTTTATCTTCATTCAAGGCAAAAAAGCTGCCTTTTGACCCTTGACCAGGGCGCACGGAACCACGCGGGCGCCCCCATCCCAGTCAATACAGCAAAAGCTGCAAAGACCAGCAAAGACCAGCCTGACTGGGGCGCCCGGGCCGTTCCGGGTGCCCCCAACCAGTCCTAGTCTCTGCCAAAGGCAGAGACCCCTATCCGGGCGCCCGGGAGCTCCCGGGCGCCCCCAATGATATGGCTATAAAAGGGCATCCGAACCTCCTCCTCTTCCCACACCAAAAACCATCTCCCTTCCTCACTTCCTTCCTTCCAAGAAGATCAAGTGACACTTGTGCTTCCTCAATCTCAACCATGCCTCCCCGGTATGAATTCTTTTATGCATTTAGAATTATTTTCTTAAATTCTTTCCTTATAAATGCATGTTTCTTAAATTAGAAAACGCCGAGCAAACCAAGCGAACCCCGGTGCCGAACCGAGTCCCGACCCTAGGTTCCCGACTCTAGAACTATGTAATAAGTTTGCTCGAACAACTTATAAACCTATCAAAACTAGCTATCTTAATAGACATTTCTTTACCCAATCTTGTCCCTTAGCCATGAACGTCATAAACTTTTATCAACTAGATAATCTAGTGTTCTGCACTCATTCCATTAACACAACTTTATGTGTAGAATTTTATAATAACATAGTTCGACAGAACGATATCATGTTTGTCACTACTATTCAAGGAATACCCTTGTCGATCACTCCTACCTTGCTAAACCGATTCCTTGGACTACGACCTTCCCAGTCCACCTTCTGTTGCTATCCACCTAGGAATCCTCCATTTGATGCTCCCTACTCCCATATTACTCTAGACACTCTCCACTCATATTTTTATAGGGAAGCCAGACTCCCCATTGCTAGAAGATTCCAGTCCGTTAAGCTGCAGGCCCAGGACTACGCCCTGTACAGAGTCCTGGTCCGCTGCATTTTACCACTATCTTCTAGGGATGTCGCGACCATGCGACCTTTTCATGCCTTTCTTCTGTATGCCTTGATCCATCACCTTGACATTGACATTGGACTACACATGTTTCACGCTATTCTGCACGCGTCCAATGTTACCACTCAGGGACGAGTGCGCACTCCTTTCTGCCACATCATCACCTCCATCCTTCACCACCACGGTCGTGACATCACCGTAGGTGAGATATCCAAGCTGACCGATTTTGATGAAATAGGGTTTAGGAACTTCTCTTTAGCTGGGATAGATGTATCGGCCATCGGGGTTTTGAGTTGGAGATGACAGCAAGCCGGGGCTCCGATCGACTCAGACGAGGAGGTAGACGTTGACGTTGCAGATCTGGCAGCAGAGGCTCGAGCACACATAGACGAGCCGCCTCCACCGACCATCGACCAGCGCTTCACACAGATGCAGACGGAGATCCACAGTCTCCGAGAGGAGGTCGAGGCCTATCACATCGAGCAGATGGACGCTCGTAGAGCCGATCGAGAGGTGGCCGATGCACGATACATTGAGATGATGTCGCTTTTCAGATCATGGCAGCCTGGCTCATCTGACCACCCTGGCCCGTCTTCATAGTTAGACTATTTCAGCATTGTACTAAGTAACTACAACTTGACTCATGTTTGACTCTACTGGACCTCTGTTTGACCAGTTAACCTATTTTGTTTGACTACTTATTTGACTTGAGTATCTGGTCTTGACTATGCTTGGTAGAATAGGTCTACTTTGCATTTTGTTTTTTTGCCTTTAAAATTTTTAAATGTTTTTAAAAATCAATTTTTAATTTTTAAATGCTTTCAAAAATCAAATTTTACTTAGTTTTGAAAAATTTTAAATATTTTTCGACTTAGTTTTATTTTCAAAACTACCCCCTTCAAAACTAGGACTTTTTCGCAAATGGACTTAGCCTAGGCCCTAACCCTAGAACTGCATGCACCTATAGATTTAGAAGCCAGCATCTTACAAGTACCTTAGGGTTCTTTTGATTGATAACCTAGAATGGATTGAGATGCTTAGGTCTTTGCCTTAATTCAAGATGCTTTAAGTCAGTGCATCTGCAGTAATTGGGGCACTAAATACAACTTACACAGTAATCAAGTTAAGTGTCAAGTTTAGAAAATCTAACTTGAACAGAACACTTGACTTGACTAACCCCAGCGAAAACTACTGTTTATAACAGTTAGTAAGTAGCTAACTGGGTTAGACAGGACCCTAAAAGAAACTGATTTGGTTTAGTTCATATCCTGAATTGGCTCAGTATAGCAAATTATGCAATTTATTTTTTATCCAATTCAGTTATTCTATTTTTGCTATATTTGTTTTTGATATATGACAAAGGGGGAGAGATAGGAAAGGAGAGTTTAAATTTTTGTTCAAAATTCAAAATTTCAAACTCTATCCTTTATTCAAAAAGTACTTAACTTATTTTCAAATATTCCTTCTACTTCAAAACTTAAGTGTACAAAATTTCTACTAAGTATTTCAAAACTTAAGTTTACTAAATTTTACTAAGTACTTAAGTTTTCAAAATTTTACTAAGTACTTAAGTTTTCAAAATTTTACTAAGTACTTAAGTTTTCAAAATTTTACTAAATGCTTAAGTTTTCAAAATTTTACTAAGTACTTAAGTTTTCAAAATTTTACTAAGTGCTTAAGTTTTCAAAATTTTACTAAGTGCTTAAGTTTTCAAAATTTACTAAGTACTTAAGTTTTCAAAATTTTCAAAATTTACTAAGTACTTAAGTTTTCAAAATTTTACTAAAGTTCTTAAACTTTCAAAAAGCGTGCTAAGTACTTAAAACTAAAGTTTTCAAGTTTACCAAGTACTTTAAAACTTAAAGCCTTCAAAACTTGTGAGTACTTTAAAGCTTAAGGCTTCAAAATTTTCCTTAAGTACTCAAACTTAAGTTTTCAGAATCCTTCTTAAGTTTTCTAAGTATTTAAACTTAAATATTCTACAAGTTCTACAAAATAGACAACCAAAACTATTTTCTGTTGAAAATAATTCTAAGTAAAAATCCACTCTTAAACTTAGAATTTATTTTCAAAAACCCCACAATCTTTTGAAAAATCTAGGGGGAGATTTCTTCTAAGGGGAGGGAACAAAAATTAATTTTTACTTGCTCTAATTAACTTAACTTTTTGAACCAGGATTGCCATAAATCAAAATGGGGGAGATTGTTGGTGCAGAAAGCACCCAAGTCGAACCTGAGTTTTGATAATGGCAAAAGGGTTCAAAAGTTAAGTCTTATTTGTTATCTAACATGTTACTTAAGTGTGCAGGAAAAGTCCTAGCGAAGGACTGCTAGGCACTGGCGAAGGAATGCCAGGGTAAAAAGTCTTAGCGAAGGACTGCTAGGCACTGGCGAAGGAATGCCAGGGTACTGAAGCCCTAGCGAAGGACTGCTAGGCGCCAGGCGAAGGACAGCTTGGGACTAAAGACCTGGCGAAGGAATGCTAGGCACCGGGCAAAGGACAGCTTGGTATCCAAGACCTGGCGAAGGACCGCTAGGCAAAAGTCCAACCGGAGGAGCCGGTTGGCATCAGGTACATTCTCCCGAGAGGAATAGGTGAGGACGCGTTCCCCGTCGAGGGAACAGTAGGCGTCGGTTCGACCTAGGGCTCCATTTTGGAGGCCCAAAGTCAGAACCAAGACAGCTAAGGCTGTATAAACTAACATCTTATTGCTTTATGGTGTTTTGGACTAACCCTGGATGCAGGACCAAAGGAACGAGTGTCTGCAGCTCAGAGAGCCTCAAAGGAGTGAGGCAGTAGCTGACCAGGGCGCCCGGAGTGTCCCGGGTGCCCCCAAGGTGAACACAAAACACATGAAGCAAAGGAAGGCTTCGACAGCTCAAGGGTGGGGCGCCCCCATGCTCCCGGGCGCCCCCGTGCTCCCGGGCGCCCCCCATACTCCCGGGTACCCCCAGAGGCCCGGGCGCCCCCAGTGCAAGCCAACGAAGAGAAGCCAGCGAAGCCAAGGATAAGATTTGACCCTTGTCAACCTGGGCGCCCCCAGTGTCCCGGGCGCCCCGGTCAAGTTCTGATCCTGAGTTTGAAGGGATCAGAAGCTGACCGAGTGAAAGTCGGATCGGCCGACACGTGGGGGGGCGCCCCCGACATTCCGGGCGCCCCCAGGGCCTATAAAAGGGCCCTCTACCCCAAGGCTTCGAACAACAATTCTTTCCAACGTATACACTCTCTTCTGCTCCCGCGCTCTGCTCCGAAAACCTCCCGACTCAAGACTCAAGAGCCGACGACGTCCCGCTGCTCCGAAAAGACAACCTACATCGGACGTCGGTAAAAGAAGAGTTTTCTTTTTAATGTTTACTTTGCTATACTTGTAAATTCAATCTTTTAAACTGAATTGTGCACTTATAGAATTGCCCGCAGAAAATGGTCAACGACCGTGGGCCTTGGAGTAGGAGTCGACCTAGGCTCCGAACCAAGTAAAACTACATGTGTTCGCGATTGTGTTTATTCCGCTGCGTATTTGCTCTAAATTTTCATCCGAAAAGCGTTTTTCGATATTCACCCCCCCTCTATCGGTTCTCTCGATCCAACACAGTAATCCATCCTTATGGAGCTGGGATATGCGACTCTCATTTATATGTCTTAGGCGACAATGCCAGAGATATGTTTGGTTCAAATCATTTAGTTTGAGTCGTTTGGTATTTATGTTATAGATTGGGTTCTCTAGATCTAGAACATAGAGTCCATTCATCAATGGTGCATTACAATAGAACATATCATTCAGCATGATAGAACAGCATTTGTCCTTTATGGTAAATGAAAACCCTTTCTTGTCCAAACAAGATACTGAAATAATGTTCTTAGTTAATGCGGGTACATAAAAGCACTCTTCTAGTTCTAGGATAAGCCCAGTGGGTAAGGACAAGGAATATGTTCCTACAGCAATAGCAGCAACTCTTGCTCCGTTGCCTACTCCTAGGTCCACCTCGCCCTTGGTCAATGATCTAGCTCTTTGAAGGCCCTGCACATTAGTACAAATGTGAGAAGCACATTCGGTATCTAATACCCAAGAAGAAGAGATAGATAAATTGACTTCTATAACAAAAATACCTGAGGCAGAAGTCTCACTTCTTTTCTTCTTTGCTTCCTCCAGGTAGATTTTGCAATTCCTCTTCCAATGTCCGGTCTCACCACAATGGAAGCAGGTCCCTTCCTTAGGCACTTTGACTTTGGCCTTGGATGTAGTAGAATTGGCCTTGCCTTTGGCTTGGGTCTTACCCTTGCCTTTAGGCTTCCATTTGCCTTTGCCCTTGTTAACCATCAGTACATTACTGGTTTTGGTTTTCTTGAGATTAGGTTCAGCAGTTCTCAACATGCTGAGCATCTCAGGCAGAGGTTTATCAATTTCATTCATGTTGTAGTTCATGACAAATTGATTGTACCCTTCCGGCAACGATTGCAGGATAAGGTCAGTAGCCAATTCTTGGCCCAGTGGGAATCCTAGTCTTTCAAGGTTCTCCACATACCCAATCATCTTGAGTACGTGAGTTCCTACAGGAGTTCCCTCTTGCATCTTGCATGCAAATAGGGCTTTGGACACCTCAAACCGCTCGTGCCTTACTTGCCCTTGATATAGTTGCTTCAGATGCTCAACCATATCATGTGCATTCATGTTCTCATGTTGCTTCTGAAGCTCAGAGTTCATGGTGGCAAGCATAAGACATGATACATCTAATGCATCATCCTGATGCTTCTTGTAAGCATCCTTTTCGGCACGGGTGGCGGTAGCGCTGGGTGCTTCTGGAAGGGATTGTTCTAGGACGTACAGTTTTCTTTCTTGTTTAAAGACTATCCTCAAGTTTTTGTACCAGTCTAGGAAATTTGCTCCGTTGAGCTTGTCCTTCTCAAGGACAGATCGCAGAGAGAGAGTATTCAACGTATTAGACGACATGGTGATCTACAACAATACAACATGCAGAGATAAGTATCATATCTAGGTCATTTAATTAGGCATTTAATTAAATGATGCTCCCACTAAATTGTAGAGCTTTTGTAGGGGCTAGTCATATATGTAAGCAAACTCAATTTGCCCACACAACTAGCTCCAAACCAAATAGCGATTACATTTAAGTGGGACAAGATCCAAATTATACTTCATCTTGAGTTAGCTTTGGCTAATCGCCCAAAACTAGGTACAATTCGGTAGGTAACATGTTACCAATTACATCGTATGCAACTCTTGTAAAGGGTCAAGATCCATGTCATTACATATCATCTTGAGTTAGCTTTGGCTAATCACCCAAGACTTAGTATAATTTGTTCTCTTACCCAATTTTCCCAACTTTTGGGATATGCCTCTAAGTTTCTCAATCCAATTGAGGTGACTTAGTTAAGTCACACCCAAAGTTCGATAGCGGGACATCACAATTATCCTCTCGCACTCTACCAAGATAAAATGTGTTGCTTCGCTTTGGCAGAACCCAACAACAAATGATCGAGGTAGTTTATGAGTACCAAACATTGGTAGGCATATCAAGTTGACTTAATTAAGATAAATATTTATCTAATCATGCATCACATACACATATTGCATATATCAACATATAAGCGGTAAAATGTGACATCGTTATGGCCCATATACTACGATCATCTCAAGCCAATGAGAAGATCGATGGTCAACCTAGGGATAACATCTTCTCCAAGTGCATCCTTCGTTCGTCATGTGTCGTTGGCATCCTTCATGTAACTTCATTCTTTAATGGACACTCCAGTACTCATTTTGTACATTACAATTTAAGAAAACTCGAGTTATATTCGAGTCTAAATCTATTTTACAATTAGAGGAAAAATAGAGATAAGGCACGACGCGCAGGCCGTATTATTAATTACATTACAACATGCACATACACACATATACATCCAATCATATTGGGGTTAAGGCCATAACCATGCACCATGTCATCAATTATACACAATAGATCTAAGACATCAATTTCATTATGAGTGCAATATAAAAATCGCTCAAGAGTAGAAACTCCGTTGGTGCATTCTTGTGACAAAATTGCACAATCTGTTCACAACAAATTGACGCAACTTCATCAACATTAACACCAAAGGTTATTATAATATTTTGTCAAGAGCGATCAGACTATAGCACGCTATCATATGAATGATGATGTTATAGCCTTTTAGTTTGATCAACACAAACTTTTGCGTAATGACAAAATATTCACACTATTATATGCAACCCATAAAAAAAAATTTGTCCTACTTCTATATCACATATAAAAGTGCATAAAACTTCATACGATCTTTCGCAAGTGGCTCTGATACCACTGTTGGGATCTTCTGGCGACATAAACACAAAAAATGCAGCGGAAACAAGATCCCTCGAGCGATCCATGCGAAAGAAAAACTCGTACGAAATCATCTATCTAATAGATCTATCTAAAGCGTATACCTTTGGAGCGTGCCCTTACGTTTATCCCGCTTGTCCAAGCGCTGCCGGATCTCTTGCACGTTCAAGTGTCCGTGCCTCTATTCATATCCACATGAACACGATATCTCTACTTCAGAGAATAACTACCTTAGTTGTGCTAGCAACTTGAGGTAGTTCACAAAACACCAAGAACCCAAGATGTGGGTTTCGACCAAGATGGAGAAGAGAAGGAAGAGGGGAAAGAAAATGACAAGTTGTCTTCTAAATGACAAGGGAAAAACACTTTTATACTCATATCATGAGGAGTTTTTGCCTTTTAAACTTCCCTTCATTAAACATTTTAATGTAACTCTCTAACTTTTCATGTAACACTCTAATGGTGAGAAACTCTCCATCTTCCTCTCTTATTAATTCATTAAACATTTTAATGAATTAATATTTCATCCAAATGTGTTTGAGTCTAATCTAAATGAGTTTAACTCAAATTAGATCTTAATCCATAATCCAATTGGATTCACTTGAGTCTAACTCAATTAATCCAATTCCAATTAAATCTTAGCCAAATCAAGATCAATTAATCTCAGAAGCATCGTGTCCTTAGTGTGTGACCCAATAGGCTCTCGTAATGTTGGCAATGTGTCTAAACCAATTTAGACACAAAAACAATGAGCGGCATCTAGCAATGAATCATTGCTACCCAAGTAACAAGAAAAGTCGAGATCCGACTAAACCTCGGTGACTATGATAGTGTATGACCTTGTGCTTCTATCCTTGATATCTAGATTGACCAATGAGGCATAGACCGTGTCATCCTCAGTCAATCTTGTGTTTCTTGATCCCCGAGTAGACTCACTCAAACAAATGAGCTCAATATCTCATATTGACTCATTCGAGCATGGCCATGCGTTTTAGCAGTCCTACTCGATCAAGGGGCCCACAGATATCACTCCCGTCATATGGGAGGGATAGATCTCATCAACATCACTCACATCCCTCCACATAATTCATTACATACCCAGTGATCGCCTTTATAGTCCACCCTGTTACGGGTGACGTTTGACGATACCAAAGTACATAACTCCTTATGTAGGGAACCGTAGTGACTTCAAGTCTAAGGACTATTCATACTAATGGTCACATGAGAAAGTCTATGACACTCATATGACAATCTATGAAACTTTCTCATGGCGGGTCATTCAGCACACATTCTCCAATGTATACCCATGTGTCAACTTGATATCACATATCCATGACTTGTGAGCTCAAGTCATCAGTTGACCTACATGCTAGTCTCCATGCATTAATATTATCCCTGAATATTAATGCTCGACTAGGAATAATTTAGTGTTGTGTTCTCTACATTATCTCACTATCGATTCAACCAATCGATATAATGTATATAAGAATCCACTACAAAAGGATATTATTATACTTAGTCATTCGGCACAGAATACAAAGTAAGTATAATAACCAAACATGCCTTTATTAATAATAGAATATGATACAAAAATGTCTCTTGTCAATCATCACATGATTGGCCCTAGGGCTCTTACTAACAATCGAACCAACTTACGATATTGATCGTACTACTCTACGGTAAACCCATGTTGAACCCGAGTCGAAGCATGGGTCCCGAAGTTATGCATGACAAATCAAGCCGGACCGAACCAATATTGGATTCCCATGGACAAGATTCACATCTTACCTAATCTATACCGAGGCTTTAGTCCAGGGGAAGCCAATATAAAAATCATTTTTATAATTAGATAAATTTTTCTTCTGTTTGAATTTGGTTTTTTGCTTGATGCTTATTTTTATTTTTCTGCAAAATATCATGCCTAGACTTAGGATTGGTTAGATAAGGATCTGACATAACTAAAACTTGCACAACCTAGTATTAGGATGGGGCAAGATGATAGTACATTAGGGAAACTTGTCTGAAAAGTCAGGTAGGGTAAGACGTACCCTACTTGGTCCTATTAGTAAGGTGGAACTAACCGAAGCTACCTCGTCAAATCCTCAACTAGTTAGACTAGAATTTCCCAATAAATAATTTGAGAATAAAATTTCTTTAAAATGCTTTGTCTAGGAAAGGGTTGATGATCCAATAAGGCTACGACCAAAGAAGGCCTCTATGCCTCGCCAAAACCTGGAATCGGATTATAAAAATTTATTTTTAACTTATTAATTTAAACCCAAATTTAACACAAGTTTCAATTAAATCATAGAGTTAACATAAAAGCAAGATAAAATTAGTACTTCTCACAAAATAGATAAGGAAACCTGTTTTGTCATCTAGAATTAGGTAAGATGTCTAGGACCTAATAATGTAGTCCAACAACCCAACCAACCAAATTAATCCTACCCTTAATATACATTTAATCATTTTCAAAATTCAAAATTAACTTAATATTTTCAAAATTCAAAATTAACTTAATATTTTCAAAATTCAAAATTAACTTAATATTTTCAAAATTCAAAATCAACGTAACATTTTCAAAATTCAAAATTAACATAACATTTTCAAAATTCAAAATTAACTTAACATTTTCAAAATTCAAAATTAACTTAATATTTTCAAAATTATAAATTAACTTAACATTTTCAAAATTATAATTAACTTAATATTTTCAAAATTCAAAATTAACTTAACATTTTCAAAATTCAAAATTAACTTAACATTTTCAAAATTCAAAATTAACTTAATATTTTCAAAATTCAAAATTAACTTAATATTTTCAAAATTCAAAATTAACTTAATATTTTCAAAATTTAAAATTTAACTTAATATTTTCAAAATTCAAAATTTGACTTAATATTTTCAAAATTCAAAATTTAACCTAATATTTTTGAAATTCAATTTAATATTTTTTACTCAGTTTAATTGAATTTAAATTTGTCAAAATTCAAATCAGTCTTAATTCTACCAAATCTTGAAACTTAGGACTTGATTAAACCAATATTACCCGGTCAAAGTTAGTCAAACCGGGCGCTCGAGATCCTCACGGGTGCCCAAAACTTTTCCGACGTACGAGGCAGTCAAAACTGCCATCCCTGAGCAAACTAAGCTCAGGCGCCCGAGACAGTCTCGGGCGCCTCACAAATGCCACAGGTGCCTTAGAGTGCTCATGGATGCCCGGGAAGGGCTATATAAGCCCTTGCCCATGACACCCATTCCACACTCAACTCAATCCACCATCTCCCTTCTACGAGACCTTCCAAGCATCCCAAGTCCTCCCCTCTTCTTATCCTACAATGCCTCCTCGGTACGTTTTTTAAAGTTTATTTTTTTTCTTATTATTAATTGTTTCAACTTTTGATCATTATTAGCAAACGTTGTCCTGTTGAGACCGACCCCGGTACCGAACCTAGCCCTGACCCTAGGTTCTCTACACTAGCTCTTTTCAATAAATTTGCTACCACCATGTACAAACCTATAAAAACCTGCTATCTGAATAGGGGATTCTTTACCCAATCCTGTCCTACAGCTATTGGCGTCATTAACTACTACCAACTAGAACGACTAGTATACTGCAATCATTCTATTAACGCGACTTTGTGTGCCGAGTTCTATAACAACTTGGTTAAAGTTGATGATTACTGTTACCATACTCATATTCAGACCCTGCCACCTACCTTCTCTCCTTGTTTAATTATTAGATTTCTTGGACTACGACCCTCTCAGTCCACCATCTCTTGTTATTCTCCTAAGGATCTTCCCTTTCCTGCCCCTTTCTCTCACATTACCCTTGACCTTCTTCACTCTTATTTTTTCAGACATGAGAGAGATCCAACGGTTCAGAATTTTCGATCTGTGGATCTACGCATCCAGGACTACACCCTCTATCGAATCCTGGTTCACTACATTCTTCCCCTTACTTCGCGGGATGTAGCGGTTATACATCCTTTTCACTCATTTCTGCTTTACGTGATGATCCACCATCTGGACATAGACATCGGTTTGTATATGTTCCAGACAATCATCTATGCGTCTACCATCTCCATTAACTCTAGAGTGCGAACCCCCTGCTGTCACATTCTGACCGCACTCTTTCACCATTATGGTCGTGATGTTTCTGCCGGAGAGATCATCATGATGACCGAGTTTGACGAACTAGGAACTTTTCCCTAGCTGTTGTAGATATCTTGGGCACCGGGGTCATTTCTTGGAGACGACGAGGTGCTCCACCCCAGATCGACTTGGACGACGAGGTGGACGTCGATGTAGCCGATCTCGGCGCTGAGATCAAGGAGCAGCTGCGAGAGTCTCCACCACCACCCCCTCCGATGACTACGGATCAACACCTTATATGGATAGAGATGGAGGTCCATAGTCTCTGAGAGGAGATGGAGGCCCATCACGTCGAGCATATGGATGCCCATCAAGCTTGACAAGAGGAGATGATGGCAATGTTTCGGTCGTAGTATCCTGGCCCCTCTTAGCATCCGGGCCCTTCCTCTTAGCTTGATACTGTACTAGGGACTTGTTTTCTGATCTTCTTTACGTGTAAAAATTAACTTAATTATCTACTTTAAATGTTATGCACTTTTCTCTACTGAGTTGCTCAAAGTTAGGAATGTGCTTAGTAGAATAGGACTGTTTTCATTTATTTTTTTTAAATTTTTTTCAAAACTAGTATTCCATAGTTTTAGAAAAATCATTTTCTTATTAAGTTTTGAATTTTAAAATTTTTTTCCGACTTAGATTTTTCTAAAAATTACCCCCTTTAAAACTAGGGTTTTCCTACGCAATGGACTTAGCCTAGGACTTAACCCTAGAATTGCATGCTCCTATAGATCTAGAAGCTAGCATCTCACAAGCACATTAGGGTACCTTGATTGATAACCTAAATTGGGTTGAGATGCTTAGGTCTATACCTTGACTCAAGATGCTTTAAGTTAGTGATTAACGAGATTTTTTCAATTAACCTCGGGCGACCCGCCCGGCCACACGGAAGTTTCCCACCGGCCGCCTGGGTAAATCGGGAAGCGCTCGCAGTGGGCGGTCTAGAAGCCCAGCGTCCCAGGGTTCGCGCTCCATTTGGAGGAAAAATTCCTACAAATGCGCCGTAGCTGGGGATCGAACCGCGGATGTCTGGGATAACAACTAGTAGCCCTACCACTGCACCATAGCCCCGGTGGCAAGATGCTTTAAGTTATTGCATCAAGAGCAGTTGGGGCGATAAATACATTTGAACAACAATCAAGTTAGTATTCAAGCTTAGAAAGTCTAACTTGATCAGGTTACTTAACTTGACTAACCCTAGTGAAAGCTGCTATTACATAACAATTAGTAAGTAGCTAACTAGGTTAAACAGGGACCGAAAGAGTTTAATTTGGTTATTTTCTTTATGAAAAGGTTTTTTCATGTTTGAACTCAATAGGATGTTGACTGGGTTCACAATTTGTTACTTGGGTCAAACTTAGATTAATTACTTCCTGCAATTGCCTTCATCATTTTTATATCAAGTAGGCTATGATACACTCAAGTAGGCTATGATATGTTACACTATTTTTTTCATGCAAATATTTTTTTTTGATATATGGCAAAGGGGAAGAGAAAAGAAAAAGTCAAGTTAAATTTTTTTTCAAAGTCAAGATTAAAAAAAAGTCAAGATTAAAATTTTTTTCAGGTTATTTTTTTTTTCAAAATCATGTTAATTTTTTTTTTCAAGTCAAGATATGTTTTCCAAGTTAATAATTTTTCCAAGTCAAATAATTTTGTTTTCCTTGGTTTTGAAAAAATCAAAGTTCAAAATTATTTTTCGAAAAAAATCAATTCTCAGAATTATTTTGAAAATTATTCTTCGAAAATCAAGTTGAATTAAAATTATTTGTTTAATACGCAAAACTCTTTTCTAAAAAGCTACTTTTAAAAAATTCAATTCAGAAAATTCTTTTTTATTCAAAACATGTTTTTCTCAAAATTTTTAAAATCCATTTACAAAAAACATTCAAAAATTGCATATTTTCAAAGCTTCAGGAGGAGACTTTCTCAATTAAAAGGAAGCCTTATGCAATTACCACTAAGTTTTTCAAAATAAATTCTAAAGAAAAAGGGGGAGAGAACTGATTAAGGGGGAGATAGAAAATCTACCTATTCTTTCTGTTCTAGTACATAGTGATTATGTTTTCTCTGGTTTTTTTTAACTTAACTTTTGAATGGGTTGCCATAAATTAAAAAGGGGGAGATTGTTGGTGCCAGAAGCACCAGATCGAACCTAGTTTTGATAATGGCTGATCCCGAGCTAGCTTGCGTGTAGCCTGGCCCGGCAGCCTGGCACCTAGTCAGAAGGAAGATGGTTAGTAGGTTGTAAAGGCCCGTTGGATAGGTGTGGAGCGGGCTTAGGACCCTGAACCTACGCGTGGAGGCCCATTCTCTTTAGTGTCAGTCTGACCCCTAGTCAGATGCTCATGTTCTAAGATTCATCCAGGTTTGGTTCCCCGCCGACGTGTGGCGACCCACGCTCCGGGGGTAAACCTGAATCGGAGGAGACGTTACCTAGTGCCCTCAGTCAGCACCCTCATAGGCCCTCAGTCGGCCTCTACACCTAGTGCCCTCAGTCGGCACCCTCATAGGCCCTCAGCCGACCTCATTCCTCAGTGCCCCTAGTCGGCACCCTCATAGGCCTTTAGCCGACCTCATTCCCCAGTGCCCTGAGTCGGCACCCTCATAGGCCCTCAGTCGGCCTCTACACCTAGTGCCCTCAGTTGGCACCCTTATAGGCCCTTAGTCGGCCTCATTCCTCAGTGCCCCCAGTCGGCACCCTCATAGGCCCTCAGCCGACCTCATTCCCCAGTGCCCTCAGTCGGCACCCTCATAGAAACTCAGTCAGCTTTACACCTAGTGCCCTCAGTCGTCACCCTCATAGGTGTTGGGTCCGGGTGCATGTTGACATGGATGCGGGTTCATAATTTTAAAATTAATTACGTGCAGCGGAAGGTTTAGCATAAATAATTTCTCTAAATCATTTAACCACACATCTAAGCATGTAATTTTATCTTGTGTAGACATGATCATATATTTAAAATTTTTACAGAAACGTAAACTAATTTACATATTACCTCGCGTAACTTGAAGGAAGGGACGAGATCTAACCGTAAGCGTCCATTGGAAGCTACGCCTCTATTCACATCCACGCCGAGTATCTTCGGGATGACATAGCAAAGCCACGAGTTTCGTGTTCTCGAGAACTACTAGATTCTCTGAGAACGCGACAAGAAAAACCAAGAGAGAAGTCAGAAGACTAACCACAAAAGGATGGCCGGCTGGTGCTCCTTCTTGGGGCTGGTTGGCGCACGGTAAGAAGGGGAGAAGAGAAGGAGAGAAAGAGAGGGAGAGAGCCTATGCCTTCATCTCTATGATTCACCCCCAAGCCTTGCCTTGGGTCCTTTATATAGTGGCCTCTTAACCATCAAGCCTCTCAAATATGGAATAACTTATTCCATCGTGCCAAGTTTGATTTTATATCATGGTTAAAATCATATTTTAATTCATGATAAAAATCTTCTCTCCTATGGAATAAATTTCCTTATCATGGTAAATCAATCCATGATTGATTTTATAAAAAATAAACCAATCCATGGTTCATTTTAATTTCCATGAAAAATAAACCAAACCTTGGTTTATTATATAAAAATTTATATCATCCATAATTTTATAAAACAAACCACACTTGGTTTATTTTATAAATTGAACCAAAAACTTGGTTCTCTCCTTTTATTGTGGTCGGCCAAGCAAAGAGGATGGAGGCCCTCTTTGGCCGGCCCATCCAAGCCAAGCCCCAATGAATTAAACTTATTTAATTCATCTATTAAGTCTTCAAAAAACTTAGCCATTTTACGCTTCCGATGCGTCTCTAAAAAATTCAGATTCGACTTATCGTTTTGCTCAACCAAACTTAATATCTCTTGATTGGAAAATCCAATTATCAACTCGTTTTAAATCCCTCGGATTACTCGTAGTGCGTGTGACTAAATAGGCTTTCGATTTATGTTGGCCGTCTATAATTAATCAATTAGTTATAGAACGATCATGAGTAGCACCTAGTAGTACATCATGATCCCCAATTAATCGAAAGATCAACGGTTGACCTCAGAAACAATTCTGAAACCCTTCAGCAGCTATAATGAATCGTGCCCGGCCCATTCCCTTCACCATCTTATACCCACTTGGTTTAGGACATGGTCTATGTGTGTCAGTCCCCACTAGGCTGACTACGTCACACCTAGCCCAAGTAACGTTTTCTCGTCTTACAGATTCTAATTACTCTCATGTATTTAAGAGATTCATACTCTGAACATGTCATGCTCTGGCCAGAGGCTTCGAGTAACAATTCGACGATAGGCCTCGGGTATACATCTCCTCGCAAGGAGTGGTGAATCCTTTGTAGGCTGTTCAAACATCTTCGGGCACTTCGGCTTATACCCAATCATCCTGGGTCCACACCTCCTTGGAGATGTTTGCTTAAGATGTCAAAGTATAAGTCTCCATGACCAAGATGACTTGAACACCGCAAGTCAAAGGAACATCGCACTTAAGTTGCAGTAAGAACTTCACTAATATATCTATATGTAGACTACCATATGAAGTTTTACAGCCAGTCACTCCAATGAACTAGTTCCCTTAACTATCATTCATGTTTATCTCCGGACATCTCAATGTCACCAGCCAGTGAGAATCAGCTGATTAGAGAATAACCCATGCTAGTCTCAACAGAATTGATAGTGTCCGTATTTATCAATTTATCGACTCGGGACAATTTCAATACTTCACAATTGCACATGTAGAGATAATCACTAGTTGTGAATTCATCACAAATTCTCTCATGCTGTGAATTGTATTGCGGACATTCAGTAAATGAGTTTAAGATCTCAATCAAATACACAAACATGTATACTCAAATAGCGAATATTCATTTATTAAAATAAATGATTACAATCATAAGGCGATTGCCTTAGGACACTTCTCTCATATCACTAACAAACTCCCACTTGGCCTAATGCCAATCGCTACGGTACCCAATACCACAGGCTCTAACATGACCCTCAAACTTGGTTTGAGGCAAGGCCTTAGTTAAAGGATCCGCTAAATTCCTTTCAGTGAGAATTTTCTCAATTTGTATATCATTCCTACTTATAATCTCTCTGATCAGATGATAGCGGCGAAGCACATGTTTGGATCGCTGATGAGACCTTGGTTCCTTCGCTTGTGCAATAGCTCCATTGTTGTCACAGTAAAACGATATTGCTTCATCAATGGTTGGAACCACACCAAGTTCTGAGACAAACTTCTTGATCAAGACTGCTTCCTTTGTTGCTTCCGAAGCTGCAATATATTTCGCTTCCGTGGTAGAATCCGCTACGGTGTCTTGCTTAGAACTCATCCAACTTATTGCGCCTCCATAAATATATATCTGGACTGAGATTTGGAGTCATCCTTATCTGTCTGGAAACGGGCATCTGTATACCCACGTATTACCATATCACCTTCTCCATATATTAGGAACACATCCTTAGTGTTTCTTAAGTACTTGAGGATTGTCTTGACAGCCGCCCAATGATCCATTCCTGGATCAGACTGGTATCTGCTTGTGACACTCAGAGCATACGATACATCGGGCCTAGTACATAACATAGCATACATGATAGATCCTATCGCGGATGCATAAGGAATCTTACTCATGCAAATCCTCTCGTCTTCTGTGCGCGGATACATAGACTTTGAAAGGTTGATCCCATGCCTGATGGGAAGGTAACCTTTCTTGGATTCCGACATGCTAAACCTTTCTAGCACTCGGTCTATATATATAGACTGTGAAAGACCAAGTAACCGTTTTGATCTATCTCTATAGATTCTAATCCCAAGGATATAGGTTGTTTCTCCCATGTCTTTCATGGAGAAAGTTTTGGACAACCAAATTTTATCTGACTGTATGACTGATATATCGTTTTCTATAAGTAATATGTCATCGACATATAACACTAGGAATACAACTGCACTCCCACTAACCTTCTTGTACACACAAGGTTCGTCAGGATTTTGTGAGAAATCAAACTCTTTGATTGTCTCATCAAAACGGATGTTCCAGCTCCTGGATGCTTTCTTTAGTCCATATATGGATCGTCGAAGCTTGCATACTTTGGTTTTATTAACCATTGTGAAACTTTCAGGTTGTATCATGTATACATCCTTAAGTAGGTTTCCATTAAAGAAAGTTGTTTTCACATCCATTTGCCATATTTCATAATCATAATGAGCTGCTATGGCCAAGAGCATCCGAATGGATTTAAGCATAGGTACTGGCGAATAGGTTTCGTCATAATCAATTCCTTGTTTCAGACGATATCCTTTTGCCACTAATGTAGCCTTAAAGGTAACAACATTACCTTCCATGTCGGTTTTCTTCTTGAAAACCCACTTGCTGAATTTCATATGGGCTTAATCCCTTCAGGTGGGTTAACTAAGTCCCATACTTGATTTTTGTACATGGAATCCATTTCCGACTTCATGGCTTCAAGTCATTTATCCCTTTCTGAATTTTTTAGAACATTTTCATAACTGATAGGTTCGTCATCGTTAATGAGTAACACGTCGTTCGATTCACTTATGAGAAATTCGTATCTCTCTGAAATATTGCGTGTCCTATCAGACCTACGAAGAAGTGGTGTTGTTTTAGGTTCAACTGATAGCTCATCATTATGAGTTATTGGTTGTGGGTCTAGACTAGGTGTCTCTGTAATGTCTATTGGAGTTTCTTGAACTTCTTCATGTTCAATGCTACTCCCACTGTTTTCTTGTAAAAGAAATTCCTTTTCTAGAAATACAACATGCCTTGAAACAAACACCTTTTGTTCCAAGGGATGATAGAATTGGTAACCTTTCGTTTCCTTAGGGTATCCAATAAATAGATATTTATTAGACTTATCATCCAATTTGTCTGATACAACCCGCTTTACATAAGCAGGACAATCCCATATCATTAGGTGAGATAAATGAGGTTTCTTATTATTCCACGTCTCATATGGAGTAGTAGAGACTACCTTGGTCGGGACTCTGTTTAGTAAGTAAACAGCTGTCTTAAGCGCATAGCCCCAAAAGGATTTTGGAAGAGTTGCATGATTCATCATAGATCAAACCATGTCCATCAAGGTTCGGTTACGCCTCTCAGATACACCATTATGCTGTGGTATATATGGCGGAGTCCATTGAGACAATATCCCATTGTCCCTAAGATAATCTTGAAACTCTTGACTTAAGTATTCACCACCCCGATCGGATCGAAGTATCTTAATACTTTTGCCAACCTGTTTCTCTACTTCACTTCTGAACTCTTTGAATTTCTCAAAAGCTTCAGATTTGTGTTTCATTAGAACACATACCCGAATCGTGAGTGATTATCGATAAAGGTAATGAAGTAGCTATAGCCTCCTTGTGCAAGAGTTGACATTGGTCCACATACATCAGTATGTATTAGACCAAGAAATTCTCCCACTGGTTTACCTTTTTCGTAAAAGGGTAATTTGGTCATCTTGCCTTTTAAGCATGATTCGCATGTTTCAAATGAACCAGGTTCAAATGATTCCAGAATTCCACATCGGTGTAATTTGGTCATGCGTTTCTTGCTTACATGGCCAAGACGACAATGCCACATATAGGAGTCTATTTGATTATCTATTCGAGCACGTTTGTTGCCAACTTCGATATTGAAAACGTCACCGGATAAATCTAACGTGTAGATACCATTGCATAAAGTTCCGGTCCCATAAAGGACACCATTTAAAGTTATGTAACAGCTATTGTTACTAAAAGTTAAATGATAACCCTTTTCATTCAAGCATGAAATAGATACAATGTTCTTTATTAACGAAGGAACAAAATAACAATTATCCAATTCTAAGACAAGTCCAGTAAGGAGCTTTAGCAAATATGTTCCGATGGCAACAACAACAATCTTTGCTGCATTTCCAACTCGCAAATTCGCTTCTCCCTTGACGAGTCTTCTTCTATTCCTTAACCCCTATATGTCAATACATATATATGAGCTACACCCAGTATCAAGTACCCAGGTGTCCGAGGAAATAGAGTGTCATTCAATAACGAAGATACCTGAAGAGGATGGGGGCATCGGATGCCTTCTTCTTCAGGGACTCAAGATAAACCTTGCAGTTTCTTCGCAGTGGCCCTCCTTCACGCAGTGATGGCAAGTGCCTTTTGGTGCCTTTTCAATCTTTTTGGCCTTTTTCTTCCTTCCCTTATTTTGATCTTTGGGCTTCCTCTTAGAGCCTTTCTTTGAGGAACCAACTAACAGTACCGTCTTCTGATCCTACTTTACTGAAGGCTCTACATTCTTCAGCAGGTTAAGCAACTGAGGAATGGTAGTCTCCAGTTTGTTCATCCGATAGTTCATCACAAACTGTGAGTAACTCTTGGGCAAACAATGCAGAATTAAGTCAATACTTAGTTCGTGATCCATTGCAAATCCGAGTGTGCATAGTCGCTTAATGTACCTCAACATCATCAACACAAACTGTGAAACAGAAGTGCCTTCCTACATCTTAGAGGTGAAGAGGAGTCTAGAGACCTCAAACCTTTCGGATCTCGCCTGCTCGTCAAATAGCTCATGAAGATGGAAGATGATGGTA
>JAGFNQ010005142.1:75414-280409 GCA_024364735.1 Boesenbergia rotunda | reverse complement strand
TTTCACATCCATTTGTCATATCTCATAATCATAATGAGAGCTGCTATGGCCAGGAGCATCATCCGAATGGATTTAAGCATAGCTACTGGCGAATAGGTTTCGTCATAATCAATTCCTTGTTTCTGGCGATATCCTATTGCCACTAATCTAGCCTCAAAGGTATCAACATTACCTTCCATGTCGGTTTTCTTCTTGAAAACCTACTTGCACCCTATGGGCTTAATCCCTTCAGGTGGGTTAACCAAGTCCCATACTTGATTTTTGTACATGGAATCCATTTCCGACTTCATGGCTTCAAGCCATTTATCCCTTTCTGAATTTTTCTGAACATCTTCATAACTGATAGGTTCGTTATCGTTAATGAGTAACACGTTATTCGATTCACTTATGAGAAATCCGTATCTCTCTGGAATATTGCGTGTCGTATTAGACCTACGAAGAAATGGTGTTGTTTTAGGTTCAACTGATAGCTCATCATTATAAGTTATTGGTTGTGGGTCTAGACTAGGTGTCTCTGTAATGTCTATTGGAGTTTCTTGAACTTCTTCAAGTTCAATGCTACTCCCACTGTTTCTTGTAAAAGAAATTCTTTTTCTAGAAATACAGCATGCCTTGAAACAAACACCTTTTGTTCCAAGGGATGATAGAATTGGTAACATTTCGTTTCCTTAGGGTATCCAATAAATAGACATTTCCAATTTGTCTGATACAGTCCGCTTTACATAATCAGGACAACCCCATATCTTTAGGTGAGATAAATGAGGTTTCTTACTATTCCACGTCTCATATGGAGTAGTAGAGACTACCTTGGTTGGGACTCTGTTTAGTAAGTAAACAGCTGTCTTGAGCGCATAGCCCCAAAAGGATTTTGGAAGAGTTGCATGATTCATCATAGATCTAACCATGCCCATCAAGGTTCCGTTACGCCTCTCAGATACATCATTATGCTGTGGTGTATATGACGGAGTCCATTGAGACAATATCCCATTGTGCCTAAGATAATCTTGAAACTCTTGACTTAAGTATTCACCACCCCGATCGGATCGAAGTATCTTAATACTTTTGCCAAGCTGTTTCTCTACTTCACTTCTGAACTCTTTGAATTTCTTAAAAGCTTCAGATTTGTGTTTCATTAAGAACACATACCCGAATCGTGAGTGATCATCAATAAAGGTAATGAAGTAGCTATAGCCTTCTTGTGCAAGAGTTGACATTGATCCACATACATTAGTATGTATTAGACCAAGCAATTCTCCCACTGGTTTACCTTTTCCGGAAAATGGTAATTTGGTCATCTTACCTTTTAGGCATGATTCGCATGTATCAAATGAAACAGGTTCAAATGATTCCAGAATTCCACATCGGTGTAATTTGGTCATGCGTTTCTTACTTACATGGCCAAGACGACAATGCCACATATAGGAGTCTATTTGATTATCTATTCGAGCACGTTTGTTGCTAACTTCGATATTGAAAACGTCACCGGATAAATCTAACGTGTAGATACCATTGCATAAAGTTCCGGTCCCATAAAGAACACCATTTAAAGTTATGTAATAGCAATTGTTACTAAAAATTAAATGATAACCCTGTTCATTCAAGCATGAAATAGATACAATGTTCTTTATTAACGAAGGAATAAAATAACAATTATCCAATTCTAAGACAAGTCCAGTAGGGAGCTTTAGCAAATATGTTCCGATAGCAACAGCAGCAATCTTTGCTCCATTTCCAACTCGCAAATTAGCTTCTCCCTTGACGAGTCTTCTTTTATTCCTTAGTCCCTGTATGTCATTACATATATGTGAGCTACACCCAGTATCAAGTACCCAGGCGCCCGAGGAAATAGAGTGACATTCAATAACGAAGATACCTGAAAAGGATGGGGCATCGGATGCCTTCTTCTTCAAGGACTCAAGATAAACCTTACAGTATCTTCGCCAGTGGCCCTCCTTGCCGCAGTGATGGCAAGTGTCTTTTGGTGTCTTTTCAATCTTTTTGGCCTTTTTCTTCCTTCCCTTATTTTGTTCTTTGGGCTTCCTCTTAGAGCCTTTCTTTGAGGAACCAACTAACAGTACCGTCTTCTGATCCTGCTTTACAGAAGGCTCTACAGTCTTCAGCAGGTTAAGCAACTCAGGAATGGTAGTCTCCAGTTTGTTCATCCGATAGTTCATCACAAACTGTGAGTAACTCTTGGGCAAACAATGCAGAATTAAGTCAATACTTAGTTCGTGATCCATTGCAAATCCGAGTGTGCCTAGTTGCTCAATGTACCCCAACATCTTCAACACACTGTGAAACAGAAGTGCCTTCCTGCATCTTAGAGGTGAAGAGGAGCCTGGAGACCTCAAACCTTTCAGATCTCGCCTGCTCGTCAAATAGCTCATGAAGATGGAAGACGATGGTATGAGCATCCATATGCTCATGCTGCTTTTGTAGCTCAGGTACCATAGCGGCCAGCATGATGCAACTCGCAAGTTCAGAATCAGCCACATGTTTCTGATAGGCCACTAACTGGTCTGGAGTTGCATCTTCAGGAGGATGGTTGGGAAGTTGTTCTTCAAGGACATAAGTAAGCTTTTCTGCCTTGAGGACTATCCTCAGGTTTCGAAGCCAGTCCATAAAGTTTGGCCCGGTCAGCTTATTGGTGTCCAAAATGGAACGCAAATTCAGAGAAGACATGATCATGTGATTATCCTAGAAATACAAATTGAGGTTATTTGATGAGAATGATAAAGAATGCATCAATATACATTAATTAAATCCTATTTATTTTTCGAATTGAATAACCCTTTTTATCAATTCGGGAGATCGTAGGAACATCTCCAAATAGGTTGATATCCAACCATAGATAAGAGCAACCATGGCTAGAGTCCATCAAGTTATTCTTAGCTATGAATGTAGGTAATTATATCGATTACATATTATACATATGTAACTATCACATTATGCTATTAACTAATTGAATGTTTGCATAAATCATTGGGTTGTTAACTCATTAACAAGTATGCAACAATATACATAGCACTGAACTGCACCTCTCTTTACATCGACCTTGGCTGTGCACAACAAATCGATTCTCCAAGCTTAAGGCTGACCCATTAATCAAGAAATAGTTTTAATATGTTCGGAGCTCATTCAACCGTTTAGTCAGACTTGGATGTGTCCAACAACCAAAACTAAGGATTGACCTCTGACTCCAACTATATTAATTATAAACTAATTCCATGGTTTGAACATGTTGAGGTTCAAGTCGGGCATGGATGTGTCCATCAACCCAAACGAGAAACAAAACTCCGGTTCTAACCATATTAATGGAAGGTGTTGGCCTTAATATTTTGTATGAGGTTTTGGGTCTCATCTTTTTCTTTTATGCACATTCATGACGTATAATTATGTTATGTTCTAACGATTTCCTTAATAAAGTATATATGTGACTTAATTTATCAAGTCTCATTAATTGAATTAGGAATCAGATTTTCTAATTCTAATTTCATATTTTATTCAAGGAATTGTTTTGGGAAACAATTTCCTGAATTATCATAATCAATTTCGGAAATAATATGTTTAAGACTTTGATTTTTCTAAATCAAATCTTACTAAATTAAGAGACAGATTCCCTTAATTCAACCATATATTATTTTCATGAAAATCTTATTTAAGGAAATATACTCTATAGGAAACAATTTTCCTAATTAATTTTGGAGACAATAATATGTAAGAGCATCACGTCATAAATCAAATAAGGAAATTATCGTTTGAGAATCACCTCAAAAATTTTCAAGATTTGATCACATATTTTATTTATGGAAAATTAATATCAATAATTTAATTTGGATGACTCCCCGAGGCTCAATCCAAATTAAACATTTGACAGCTTAAATTCAATTTAGGAAATTTAATTATAACAACTAATTTTAAATTGGACGACTCCCCGAGGCTTAATCTAAAATAAAGAATTTTGTAAATAATTTAATTTTCAATTATAAATTTAAATCCCAATTAATATTCCCATAATTTGTCTAGACTTTCTTGAAAGAAAGTGCCCAAAATTGCGAGCTTTCCATAAATGGAAAGTTTCCAAAAATAAAAGAATTTAAGAATAATCGTAAGTTTCTGGTACAAAGAAAACTTACGTTTTTCCAAAATTGGAAAATTTCCAAAATTGGAAAGTTTCCAAAAATGGAAATTTTTCACAATTATCATAAAATTTCAGAAACAGAGATATTTCAAAAGTTTGCGAAATTTTATGAGGATTTCCAAACTTTAAAATTCGTAAATCGAAAATTTACCATAATTGGAATGTTTCCATAATTGAAAATTTTTCCAAAATTGAGATCATGATAAAGCATTCCGCAAAACAATTATATGATTATGTCGAACACAAATCTCGGCTCTGATACCACTGTTGGGACCGGGTGCATATTGACATAAATGCGGGTTCGTAATTTTAAAATTAATTACGTGCAGCGGAAGGTTTAGCATAAATAATTTCTCTAAATCATTTAATCACACATCTAAGCATGCAATTTTATCTTGTGTACACATGATCATATATTTAAAATTTTGCAGTAACATAAACTAATTTACGTATTACCTCGCGTAACTCGAAGGAAGGGACGAGATCCAACCGTAAGCGTCCCTTGGAAGCTCCGCCTCTATTCGCGTCCACGCCGAGTATCTTCGGGATGACTTCGCAAAGCCACGAGTTTCGTGTTCTCGAGAACTACTAGATTCTCCGAAAACGCGACAAGAAAAACCAAGAGAGAAGTCGGAAGACTAACCACAAAAGGATGGCCGGAATCAAAATTCCTGCGAAGCAAAAGAAGAGGCTTGCGGCAAAAAGATCCTTGCGACAAACTCTAATTCCGGCAACATCTTCTTCCGGCAGCAGGTGGTGGTCGGCAGGGAAAGGGCAGGGGCGGCCGGCTGGTGCTCCTTCTTGGGGCTGGTTGGCGCACGGCAAGAAGAGGAGAAGAGGAGAGAAAGAGAGGGAGAGAGCCTATGCCTTCCTCTCTATGATTATTCCCCAAGCCTTGCCTTGGGTCCTTTATATAGTGGTCTCTCAACCATCAAGCCTCTCAAATATGGAATAACTTATTCCATCATGCCAAGTTTGATTTTATATCATGGTTAAAATCATATTTTAATTCATGATAAAAATCAATCAAGTCTCTTCTCTCTTATGGAATAAATTTCCTTATCATAGTAAATCAACCCATGATTGATTTTATAAAATAAACCAATCCATGGTTTATTTTAATTTCCATGAAAAATAAACCAAACCTTGGTTTATTATATAAAAATTTATATCATCCATAATTTTATAAAACAAACCACACTTGGTTTATTTTATAAATTGAACTAAAACTTGGTTCTCTCCCTTTGTTGTGGCCGACCAAGCAAAGAGGATGGAGGCCCTCTTTGGCCGGCCCACCCAAGCCAAGCCCCAATGAATTAAACTTATTTAATTCATCTATTAAGTCTTCAAAAGACTTAGCCATTTTACGCTTCCGATGCGTCTCTGAAAAATTCAGATTCGACTTATCGTTTGGCTCAACCAAACTTAATCTCTCTTGATTGGAAAATCCAATTTTCAACTCGTTTTAAATCCCTCGGATTACTCATAGTGCGTGTGACTAAATAGACTTTCGATTTATGTTGGCCGTCTATAATTAATCAATTATAGAACGATCATGAGTGACACTTAGTAATACATCACGATCCCTAATTAATCGAAAGATCAACGGTTGACCTCAGAAACTATTCTGAAACCCTTCAGCAGCTATAATGAATCGTGCCCCATTCCCTTCACCATCTTATACCCACTTGGTTCAGGACATGTTCTATGCGTGTCAGTCCCCACTAGGCTGACTACGTCACACCTAGCCCAAGTAACGTTTTCTCGTCCTACGGATTCTAATTACTCTCATGTATTTAAGAGATTCATACTTGAACATGTCATGCTCTGGCCAGAGGCTTCGAGTAATAATCCGACGATAGGCCTCGGGTTTGTTGAGACTAGCATGGGTTATTCTCTAATTTTTCTGAAACCCTTCAGCAGCTCTAATGAATCGTGCCCCATTCCCTTCACCACCTTATACCCATTTGGTTCAGGACACGGTCAATGGTGTCAGTCCCCACTAGGCTGACTACGTCACACCTAGCCCAAGTAATGTCTTACTCGTCCTTTGGATTTCTAATTACTCTCATGTATTTTAGAGACTCTCACTCTAAACATGATATGCTCTGGCCAGAGGCTTTGAGTAACAATCCGACGATAGGCCTGGGTATACATCTCCTCGCAAGGAGTGGTGAATCCTTTGTAGGCTGTTCAAACATCTTCGGGCACTTCGGCTTATACCCGATCATCCTGGGTCCACACCTCCTTGGAGATGCTTGCTTAAGATGTCAAAGTATAAGTCTCTATGACCAAGATGACTTGAACACCGCAAGTCAAAGGAACATCGCACTTAAGCCGCAGTAAGATCTTCATTGACATATCTACATGTAGATTCCCATATGAAGTCTTACAGCTAGTCACTCCAATGAACTAGTTCCCTTAACTAGCATCCATGTTTATCTCCGGACATCCCAATGTCACCAGCCAGTGAGAATCAGCTGAATAGAGAATAACCCATGCTAGTCTCAACAGAACTGATAATGTCCGTATTTATCAATTCATCGACTAGAGATATTTCCAACATTTCACATTTGCACATTTAGAGATAATCACTAGTTGTGATCCCATCACAAATTCTCTTATGCTATGAACTGTATGGCGGACATTCAGTAGATGAGTTTAAGATCCCAATCAAATACACAAGCATGTATACTCAAATAGTGAATTATCATTTATTAATATAAATGTTTTACAATCATAAGGCGATTGCCTTAGGACACTTCTCTCATATCACTAACAGGGTATACATCTCATCGCAAGGAGTGGTGAATCCTTTCTAGGCTGTTCAAACATCTTCGGGCACTTCGGCTTATACCCAATCATCCTGGGTCCACACCTCCTTGGAGATGCTTGCTTAAGATGTCAAAGTATAAGTCTCCATGACCAAGATGACTTGAACACCTCAAGTCAAAGGAACATCTCACTTAAGCTGCAGTAAGAACTTCACTGACATATCTATATGTAGACTACCATATGAAGTTTTACAGCCAGTCACTCTAATGAACTAGTTCCCTTAACTAGCATTCATGTTTATCTCCGGACATCTCAATGTCACCAGCCAGTGAGAATCAGCTGATTAGAGAATAACTCATGCTAGTCTCAATTGAATTGATAGTGTCCGTATTTATCAATTCATCGACTAGGGACAATTTCAATACTTCACAATTGCACATGTAGAGATAATCACTAGTTGTGAATTCATCACAAATTCTCTCATGCTGTGAATTGTATTGCGGACATTCAGTAAATGAGTTTAAGATCTCAATCAAATACACAAACATGTATACTCAAATAGTGAATATTTATTTATTAAAATAAATGATTACAATCATAAGGCGATTGCCTTAGGACACTTCTCTCATATCACTAACATAGACCTCAAAATTCCCTTCTCTATCTGCTTTACCACATTTTCCTGAGTCACCAACACCAATTCCAGGGTTTAAATCTAGTTATGTTTATCATAGACACACACTCCTCTTGCTCATCCTCTTATAGGTCTCACTGAGATTCCTCCGCATCTTCCTACGACATCTGATCCTGTTTCCAATGATTCACCTCCTCTTCGAAGAAACTCTAGACCTTACAAACCTCTTGAAAGGTATGATTTTTTAAACCCATGGCTATGTCTACTATATATTATATTTCCATGAGTGTTGGTAATAAGATGCAGAACTTCAAGCACTTAGGGAAAATAATACTTGTTTCTTGTACTCCAAATGTTAAGCTTATTAGTAGTAAGTGGGTATATATTGTGAAACTCAAGTCTTATGGGTCTTTAGATAGATACAAAGCTCGATTGGTTGCTTTTGGCAATAAACAAGAATATGATCTCGACTATAAAGAAACATTTGCACCAGTTGTCAAGATAACCACGGTGAGAACCATTCTTACTATTGCATTCTTTAAATCTTAGCCATGACATCAAATGGATGTAAAAAATGTCTTCTTAAATAGGGATCTTAAGGAAGAGATTTACATAAAACATTCACTCAGTATGCCAATGACAACTTCTCATGAAGTTTGCAAGAAAAGACGCTCTTTGTATGGATTGAAAGGCTCCTAGAACCTGGTTTGAGAAGTTTTCGCAATACTCTTCTCACCTTTTCTTTCACACAAAGTCAATATGATTCATCACTCTTCTTTCACAAGACAACCATTGGTAGGTCTTGCTCTTAGTCTATGCTTTATTTAAAATATCGAGCTGTTCTGTCACGCCCCGAGACTAACGGAGCTGCTGGTCCAATATAAAATCGGATAGCATCTCTCCTGTTCGGCGGACAATTTACACATACACACAAACACCCACATAGTATAATTGGCCTCAGGCCTCAAAACAGATATATATCATATGAAATAATACCATTACAATACGGAATACCGTAAAAACTCAGCTCAGTTGCCCCCGGGGTAGGTGCACATCAAAAACCACATCACAAAGTCCAACAAAGGACTCAAAAATACAACACCGTATGAATAAATCAAATACAAGCCCACGGTATCGAAACGAATACAAAATATGGACTATGCTATAAAAAGAAACAAAACAAGCGGAAGCACCCATCCAAATGGAGTCGTGGGGACCCGAGACCGGCAATTGGGCTTCTCCGACAAGCTATCAACCTAAAAACAAAAGCATTGTGACGGGTGGTGAGTCCAAGTGGACTCTGTGGGTATATAGAAAGATATGCATGATAGGAAAAGTAGCTAAACAAGCTATACAGAAACAACATGATATAGTCTCAGCAATAGTATTAGAAATATGCATAACTGAAGTAACAAAGGATTGCACATATCATAAATTAGTCTATCTTGATCATAAAAGGACTCGTACCATACGAGTAAGTGCAGGGTTATCAAACCATACAAATGATATATCCTGTATGTGCATGTCAAACAAGTGCAGCAAATAAATGCAGCAAACACAATCAAATGCACAATGCATCATATGCACATGAATACAATGACATGGTCACCCCCTAACACCAGTCAAGCCACCGAGACCTGAGATAATGTGTCGGTCGAGTGGGTAAAGTTGTGACACTGTCCGCACTCTGCCATCATTGCTCCTGAATGACCGAGTGGACAGGATGCTGGTGGAGTAAACACTCCGCCCCATATGTATATGGGAGAGATATCGCTCTCATCTTTTCTAGTCTATAGGAAGAGAAGGGATCCCTGCCTGCTACCACGCTCCGAAACCACTACCCATGAGCAGTCGAGCGAAGCAGTACAGAGCAAATGCACACACCCAACGCTATCTACTAACCCATGAGTATGCGCATATCATACGCCGGAAGGTGATAGACTCAACCACAAGGGAGTCGCTGATCGCCGGCATGCAACAATGCAGGTATGGTGCATGACCTAACACATGCAACCCCTACCAGGTCATCGACACATAACTCAACCTATCATGCATAGGTCGTAAACATGTATCATAACTCAATCATCCTATATTCAGACATACATGCAAGTATGATTAGAATCAATCAATGAACCAGACAGTGGTAAGTTATTGTATATCTACATACTCATGCCCATACCAATGCTATACAGAATCAGATAACAAGAATACGAGACTGTATAAAAAGAAAATCTAGATCAAATCTAAGGTCAAGCATAAGTATCAAGCAAGATAACAACACGGTAGCAGATAAAGGTAAATATCAGCTTACTGCATAAATATCAAGTAGCCATGCATTAAAGATAAAGTGGAACTACAGAATACAAGCAAGAAGTACCCGCCTCTAATAGTAAAAGTCCGTATCAAAGCAGAAAGAACCACTCGCCAATAATCCAATCAAGCCCCTGTATCAAGGACATATTTAATTAGCTATTACACAGATATGATAACTAGCTAATTAATCCCTCAACCAAACCAGAGTTAACCTAATTGTCCCTTTTCATTTAATTATGTCTAGTTAAATTGAAAGATTCCTAATTACCCCACGTAATTAAGATTTAGGGTTATGTTTCACTTTTGGTTTAATCTCAACTCCAATCCATTCCAATACATCTAAGCTAATCTACTCTAATCAAACCCAATGCAATCATAAAATTAACAACATCTAAAATTAACAAACCAATCCAATCAAATTACCTCTTATCCCATCTTCAATTGCAGAACCTCACAGCAACTAGAAGATGAGGGAAATGGAGCCCAATTCCAATTTCAATTTCCAGAATCAGATCTGCCATCACACAAGGATCAATTTTGTGTTCCACTCCTCAGCTCCAACCCTTCAATTCCGAATCTAATGCAAACAACAAGCTTACCTCAGATCTAGAGCTTGGGCAGAAACCCAATTGCTACGAGCAGAAATGGACCTTACAATAACACCACATTCCAAGACTCTATAACTGATTTGATCGTCCACTAACACCTAGAACACGACACAAGGTTTCAAATCCACGATTAAAACGAGAAACCCATATTCCAGCTAGAATTCCAACAAAGTCTGAATCTCGCAATGAGGAAACCCACATCAGACGAAAACTGAAGATCGTAGAAGACATCTATATCATTCTGTTCAATTCCTAATCAAACCTCACATACAATCCAAAGCACTAAATACTCATCGATTACCTGAGTTTGTCGCTGACCCCAATTTCAGCTCCAATATGGCATATCTGTGAACACGAGGCAAGGAATCCCAAATCCCAGCTTGAGCTCTATCCCCTTGGACTTCGGCCACCACCTCACTTGTTGAAGCACTAAATATGCAAGCACATACTCGATCGACGCCCTTGATGCTAGTGCCGTCGATCTTTTGCCCTCAGATCAGACAAACTCCGACGAATCTCCCAACAGAAGCTCGGCTCCAATCAACCAGCAGAGAGGGATACACGATAGCCGATTTTGCGAGGAGAAGAGGGATCGAGGGAAAGGGTTTTCGGGGCGGAGATTTTGCGAGAAGGAAAAAGGATCGGGAATGCTTGGGCTGCAGCGAAGAGGAGAAGGGAATCGTGATATGAGTGATTGGAATCTTGCAATCCAGCCCCTCAATTTCAGCTAAACCCAACTAAACCCTTGACTTTAAATTTTTAGCCAAACCCCCCTTCAAATTTAGTATTGAACCACTTCAATCCCCCAAACCTTGTTCGAAAGCCCGGAAACCCTAGAACCCTTCCCAGAAAATTTTCCGGAGCGAGTCAAAAGTGTCGGATTTAACATCCTTCCCCACTAATAAAAATTTGGTCTCCAAATTTTGTTATTCACTGTAGTAAACACTATCAAGAAGTATGCAGCTATAGATACTGAACAATAACTAACTATACATACCTTAGGTGAATAGGTGGGGGTAGCGGGTTCAGAACTCCCAAGTAGCCTCCTCATCCGAGTGATGCTGCCATCCGACTTTAACCAGCCGGATTGTTTTGTTCCGCAACTGACGCTCTTGGTGACCCAGAATCTGTACCGGAATTTCCTCGTATGTCGCGTCAGGCTGAAGTGGAATTGAGACATCCGACAGCACATGTGAAGGGTCTGGTACGTACCTCCTCAGCATAGATACATGGAATACATAGTGTACGCCAGTAATAGATGGTGGAAGAGCCCAACAGTAAGCCACTACCCCAACCCTCTCCAAGATCTGGAATGGGCCGATGTAACGTGGAGCAAGCTTACCTCGAAAATCAAACCGTTCCACCCCCTTCGTGGGTGAAACTCGCAGAAACACATGATCACCTACGGAGAACTCTAAGGGCCTCCGTTTTCGGTTGGCATAACTCTTCTGACGATCCTGCGCCTTCGATATCCTGCGTCTGATAGTGCGGACTAACTCTGCCTCGTGCTGAGCTCTTTGAGGTCCTAGCAGTTTGGATTCCCCAACCTCCTCCCAGAGGGTGGGTGTCCGACAAGGCCTACCATACAACGCCTCATACGACGCCGTCTGGATAGCCTCATGATAGCTGTTGTTGTAGGCGAACTCGACAAGGTGAAGATGATCCTCCCAACTGCCTTCGAAATCCATAACACAAGCTCGCAGTAAGTCCTCTAAAGTCTGGATGGTACGCTCTGACTGACCATCGGTTTGCGAATCGAAGGCGGTACTAAATCTGAGCTTGGCACCCATGGCCTTCTGCAAACTCTGCTAGAAACGTGAGGTGAAATACGAATCTCGATCTGGGATAATACTCAACGGTATGCCGTGCAATATGATAATCTCTGTGCAATACAGCTCTGCCAATCTGTCCAGGGAATCGATCCTCCGAATAGCAAGAAAGTGTGCGGATTTGGTCAATCGATCAACAATCACCTAAATCAAGTCAAGGCCTCGTATGGTCCTAGGCAGTCCCACCACGATATCCATAGTGATGTGCTCTCACTTCCACTTGGGAATGGGAATACTCTGAAGTAACTCAGCAGGTCTCTGGTGCTCTGCCTTAACCTGCTGGCATACCAGGCATCGGGCTACAAAACGATATCTCGCTTCGTTCTGTTCTACCAATAGGAACGCCTTAGGTCCTGATACATGCGGGTGCCTCCTGGATGGATAGAGAATCGGGAGCGATGTGCCCCCTGTAATAGCTCCTCCAAAACAGGGTGTGCCTCTGGTACGCAAAGTCTCCTGCGGAAATACAAGACACCCACGTCGTCCCGTGTAAAATCAGACTGCTACTCTGTGGCTGCTTGGCTGCCGAGGTACTGCAGATGCTGATCGCTCGCCTGAGCCTCTCTGATCCTCGTCCTGATGGAAGACTGAGCAACCATGGTCGCCAGAATACCCCCCTCAGTCTGACCCTGCTCCTCTAGACCCAACTCTGCGAAGCTCTGAACTATCTCGGTAACCAAAACTCGATGGTAAGCCAGTACTCCTCTGGACTTCCTACTCAAGGCGTCAGCAACGACATTAGCTTTCCTAGGGTGGTAGCTAATGGTACAATCGTAGTCCTTTAGGAACTCCATTCACCTCCTCTGTCGAAGGTTGAGCTCCTTCTGGGTGAATAGGTACTTGAGGCTCTTATGGTCCGTGAATATCTCAAAAGTGATCCCATACAAGTGGTGCCTCCAGATTTTCAGCGCAAAAATGATGGCTGCCAACTCTAAATCGTGAACTAGATAGTTTTTCTCATGCTCCTTCAGCTGTCGAGAAGCATAAGACACTACCCGCCCGTACTGCATCAGAACGATGCCCAATCCTTGATACGACGCATCCGTATAAAGCACAAATCCGTTCTCTCCTAATGGGAGAATGAGGACGGGTGCCGACACTAGCTTTAAGGGCGTCGATTGAGCTCAACACATCTAGGCTCGTGTATGTGCTTGCATATTTAGAGCTTCAACGAGTGATGTGGTGGCCGAATTCCAAGGTCATAGAGCTCAAGCTGGGATTTGGGATTCCTTGCCTCGTATTCACAGATTTGCCAGATTGGAGCTGGAATTGGGGTCAGCGACAAACTCAAGTAATCGATGAGTGTTTAGTGCTTATCACTTGTTCGATACATATGGTTTTTACCGTTCTAACTGAGATCGACATTGACACCAGATCGACCTAGCAGGCGCGTGAGAATTTCATAAGCGTCATTGCATGTGTCTTCGCATGCATCAAATTGCAGCACATTACCTGGGAGCATCAACGACAATTAACCAGAGGTTAGGTCAGGGTCTTAGTGAAGGCGATCAACCATGATCGGCAAGGGCAATCGGCTTAGTAGCGGCTCCGCACGAGGTGATGAGGCGGCGATCACACTTCCTTAGATAATGAGGTACCATAGTAAATTTTCAATGAAATGTTATCGATCGCGAGCAAAGGAGGGCGGAGAGAGAATCAACAAATGGAGAATCGCAATTCACGAAAGAAACTAATAGGATTTTATTAAAAACTTGAATATAACGGTTTTAATAATTAAAACCTTTATATTTAAATAAAATATATATTTATATGTTCTAACTTATAATTATTATAACAGTGTTATATTAAACTTTTAAAAAATACTATATATATATATATATATAACATTATTATATATATAATTCCTAATTAATAATTAATTATTATATAAACGATAATTATATATATTAAATAAATTATTAATTATCTAATATAACTATAATATATAAATTTGAAATATTTAAAAAATATTTAAATTTTAAATTCATATTAGTAATTTATTAAAAAACAAATTAAAATTATATGCATAAATATGGTAAAATATATTATTTAAAATATATATAATTTCTAATTAATTATTATATAAATTTAAATTAACTAATGTAATTATGATATATAAATTTATATTTTTATTATTTTTCATTAAAAATATAAAAATAAAAATATTTTAATTCAAAATTTTGAATTCATATTTATAATTTATTCATAATTAAATCTTAAATAATTTTATAAGTTAAAATACTTTATAATTTTAAAATGTATAAACAATCGAAAATTAAAATAAAGTTCAATCTTTTAAATAAATTTAATTTTTTAATGTAATATGAATTATATATATAAATATATAAATTATTGTATTTAATATACATATTTTATAAAATATTTATAAATAGAATTATATAAATCAATAATTAATTAAATAAACAAATATTTAAATTATAATTATTATATATAAATTAATATTTTTGTTATTATTTTTATATTAAATTAAAATAAAGCAAAAAATAAGAAAAAATTCTATGAAACTATTAAAGGAATCTAGTAAATTTTATCTTTTAATTATTTTTTATAAAAATATCTAAATCTTTTATTTCATGTTTACTTAAATAATTTAATTAGTGAAATATTAGGAGATTTTACGAGGAGAATTTTTAAACTGTTTATGAATTGAATAAATAATTTTATTTTTTTATTTATTAACTAATTTATAGTAAATTTTATCTATTAATTATTCTCTATATAAATATCTAAATCAACATTTATATTGCATGACATGGGATTATTAAGTCTGTGTATTGAAAAACATGTGAATTGATTTAATTAGAATTTGACAAGAACCAATGCTTCCATATGATTCACGTTATTCCTTTTAGTATTAGAAAAGTAACGTATTATCATTTATCAATTTTAATTCGAATTATTGATTTATAAATTTTCTTTAATGAAAAATATATTTACTTGTTTACAAGATCTTGGCCATCTTATGTATTTTTGGGGACGGGAGGTTCACTTTCAAGATCATAGTTTGTTCTTGAATCAACATAAATATATCCAAGATCTCATTGAGCTAGTTGGTTTAAAGGATGCTACTGCTGTTGATACGCCAATGGAGGCGAGTTTTTGCCTGATCCCTTTTTATATAGATAACTTGTTGGTAGTTTTATCTACCTATCAATCACAAGGCTCGATATCTCATATGATGTCCAAATAGTTAATAAATTTATGCAATTACCTTGAAGTCTTCATCTTGTTGTAGTTCGTAACATTATTCGATACTTAATTGGGTTATCTACTCGCGAGTTGTTTTTTCCTACAAAAACCGCTCTTCATTTGACTGTGTATAGTGATGCAGATTGGGATGGTTGCCTGGATACTAGGAAGTTTACAATAATTTGGTGCATTTTTCTTGGAGATGCGCCCCTTTCTAAGAAGGGTAAGAAGTAGAATTGTGTCTCTAAATCTTCCACGGAGGTTGAGTATAGAGTTATGTCTGCACTTGTTTTGAAATTGTATGCTTACGTGGTCTTCTTTCCGAACATAGATTTCCTCCACCTAATCCTATTCCACTTCATGGTGATAATACTAGTGTCATTCAAATAGTTGCAAATCCAATATATTCTAAACGCATAAAACACATAGTGGTGGATTGTCATTACATTAGAGAGGTATTATCACTCTTCCTCATCTTGCTACTTATATTCAAATAGCTGATGTCTTTACGAACGCTTTGAAAAGGCAACGACACAAGTTTCCCAGTAGCAAATTGATGTCGATAGACTTACCCACGTCAATTTGAGGGGGGATGTCAATATATTCTTCTTTCCTTTTGTTATAGTTGTATATCTCTTGATTACCTCTCTAAGATTTCCATTATTGTTGTATATATCCCTTGCAATTATTGATGTATTCCTTCTTATATTAGACTCTAGGATTAAGGAATTTGATAAGTTGTATCTCTTCCTATATTATGATTAACGAGGTTTTTCCAACCTCGAGGGATCGGTCCGGCCCCACGGAAGTTTCCCACCGGTTGCCAGGGTAAATCGGGCGACGGGCGGTCCAGAAGCCCAGCGTTCCAGGGTTTGCGCCCCATTTGGAGAAAATATTCCTGCAAAATACGCCGTAGCTGGGGATCGAACCATGGATACCTGGGATTACAACTAGTCGTCTTTCCGCTGCACCATAGCCCGGGGGCATATCTCTTCCTATATTAGACTTTAGGATTAAGGGATTTGATAATTCTTGATATCTATATATTGTAATCCTCTTATTGAAATGAGATGATATAAAAACAGTTTTAGAAATTTTCGTTTATTTCTTTGTCATATCCAGCACTATTAAATTATGTCGAGTGGTTAAGTTTTCTCCTAGGACGACCTTACAATCTTTACAAATCTTTTTATCATTCTTCCTAACCATAAGAAAGTTAATTTGCGATCTGGCTGCCAGCCAAGATTGTGCAAGAGGTCGAGCACAAATTCCTACCGACATCGGCATGGAGAAGTCTGCCCACCAATTATCGGATGTTCTCCTTCGCCGACACCCTTATTATTCCCACTTTTTTAGAATGGATCCAATGCCAATTTTTAACAGAAAATAAGTTTATATAAATTATATCGAAGTATTTATCCTTCTTATTTATCGATCACATAAGAACGATAAATATTTAATATAATTTATATAAATTTATTTTCTGTCAAAAATTGGCATGGGATCCATCATACAGAAAGGTTGTATGCTATCATCCTTTTGCATAATATTTCTTCCATCACATGGTTATTCTATTGTGATCAGCATTGTTTTGTGTAACTTGTGTTGGCATTTGGCAAAAATATGATGGCAAGGTTGACTTCTCTAAGACTAATTGGACGGTGAGACTGGATGTTTACCATTGAAGATTAAGAAAATATCAGCTATACATGAAAACTTCTCAAGTTAACCATGACAACAACAAAAGGTATTCTTAGCCATCAAGCCAACCTGCCAACTCACTCTAAAGAATAATGTGTACGTCAAATTCATGTATGCACACAGCCTTTTTACCTCCTCTTCTCACTGACATATATGTGTGTAAACATTCACACAAGTATGCAGACTATCTCCACTAACAGGAGTTAGGATAGTTTCAATTTCAAGAGTAATAAAAGCAGAGTATATGGGAACTATTAAGATGATAAGAGATTGATGTAAGATATCAAGTTATTAGGAACTTATATGAGACCTTTCTTTTTAATGAATGAGTAATTATCAGTTTTGTCCCTAATAATTATGTCTCATTATACTTGAACATTGATCTGAATTACAGATAATTTTTTGTTACTTGTTAATGATGATGGCATCTTTGAATATTTCACTTGATAATCAGGTTTCCTCAGATTATTTGACATGTAATTGTGTAGGTCATTGCCAGGTAACAATATAATCGGTGGAATACCAGAACAGTTTGGCAACCTCTCTAGTTTGACCAACTTGGATTTGGAAAATAATCGTTTAAGTGGCGAAATACCAGCTTCCCTTGGCAAGCTTTCTAAGCTTCAGATATTGTCAGTGGGATCATAAATTTTTCTGATCTAAATCTTTTAAGTAGACTTAAAGACTTGCCTTAATTTTTTTTTATCGTCATTTTTCAGGATTCTTAGCCAAAATAATCTCACAGGGAACATTCCTCCTTCCCTCACAAATCTTGGTGCCTTAAATGACATGTAAGTGTTATTTCTCACACAGACAGCAACTGTAGCTGCAGGAATCTTAGAGATACTGTTCTTGTTTTTTAACTCCATGACTGAATTTATATAAAGAGTTTGTACATGAATGAAAGGATCGATCAAAGCAGCAGCAGTACAGAGTACTGGGATGAAGCATAGTAGCTGTAAATATAGTAAACTGAATAGAAAATACCTGGGGCTTGGCTTCAGAATTATTGAAAAAGGAATAAGGTTTTTTTTTTTGTTATTCAAGTGAAATCACATAGTTGCAATACATAGTGTTTTCTTTTTCAAATTGAAGTTTAATGTGCTTCTCCTATTGTTATTGACATATTGCCATTATCTTTCACGTAACATTCTACTATTGAATTGAATTGACAGTCGTCTAGCTTTCAATCATCTTTCTGGAGAAATTCCTGGAGAGCTCTTTCAAGTAGCTAGATACAAGTATGAATAATTGCGTCTAAACTTTTGAGCTTGCTCTTTACACTTTGAAACCATATCTATGTTATTTATTTATTTTCCTTGTGCAGCTTCACAGGAAATAATCTGAACTGTGATATAAATTACCAACACCCTTGTGCTTCTATCATGCCTGTTCAAGGTAAACATTTTCAATAATTGCTTCTGGACTTAGGGTCCTCATCTGTGGTATGTAACTATTTGAAAGAAAAATTTATTTTGCCTCATATTCTAAGCAGCTGAATATACTTTTGGTCTTGGTAGGAAAATCCCAAAATTCAAAAGTAGGAATTGTGCTTGGAATTGTTGGAGCTGTCATATTATTGCTTGTTATGGGTGTCATATTTTTCTTATGCAAGGGGCACAGGAAGGGTTATCAACAAGAAGAATTCGTTGATGTTGCAGGTTTAATACTTTCTTACACCTGTTTCTTTGTTTTTTGATAGGACCTTTGCAAATAAATTTTGTTTCACGTTAACTTTGCCATTAACTTTGCCATTATTTCTTTCTTGTGCTCTACATTTGTTATGCTACTTTTTTTTCCTTGCTGAAACAATAACATACACTGAATTTAAACATCTTGCAAATCAGAACTGATATTTATAGAGTCAAGTACATAAATTTAATTATCAAAAGTTTACCTGATTGATTATTTTACATATGACATACAGGTGAAGATGATCGCAGAATTGCTTTTGGACAGTTAAAAAGATTTGCTTATCGAGAATTACAGATTGCAACAGATGGGTTTAGTGAAAAAAATGTCCTTGGCCAGGGTGGTTTTGGAAAAGTATACAAAGGAGTGCTTCCAGATAGCTCTAAAATTGCTGTAAAACGATTAACTGACTATGAGAGTCCAGGCGGGGAAGCTGCATTTTTACGTGAAGTAGAGATGATAAGTGTTGCTGTCCACAAAAATCTTTTGAGGTTGATTGGCTTTTGTACAACACCGACAGAACGTCTTCTTGTTTATCCTTTTATGCAAAATTTGAGTGTTGCATACCGGTTACGAGGTAACTTTCAGTTTCTAGTGTAATATACTCTGGTTATCTCTCTCATGGCAGCAAAGCTAATAAAAGAGCAAAGGAATATTGTGCTGTGTACATGAATTTAACTAATTGTTTGTCAATTTATTCATTGGCTGTTTTTCATCTCAGTTTAATGACCATATCTTGGGCCCTTTAATCTGGCAAGTTAAAATCTCTACCTTGGACTTTCATTGATTCATAATTTTTCTGTAAAGAGGTTAACAGATATCCTTCTAAAGAAATGGGAAAAGCAATCTAACATTTAGACTTGGTTCTTCTTTGTATTCTTGCATTTAGTTCTTCATGCGGCATTCCAATCAGATTGATTGGTGGTAAGTGGTAACCAGAGAAGGTTTAGGAATTGATAATCTTCCAGTAACCAGATTGAAATAACAATTCTGTTATATGTACTTGATTTAAATTTATGTATCTTATACCTGTGATAAATAGGAAATTATGTTTTAGCTGCCCATTGATCACATTGCTATACTATGTTCTGCAATTGATATTGAGGGTAATACCGTTAAATGATTGCAGAATTTAAAACAGGGGAGGCAGTGTTGAATTGGCCAACAAGAAAAAGAGTGGCACTAGGTACTGCACGTGGATTAGAGTACCTTCATGAACATTGCAGTCACAAAATAATACACCGCGACGTTAAAGCTGCTAATATCTTACTTGATGAGGACTTTGAGGCTGTCGTAGGTGATTTTGGGTTAGCAAAATTGGTAGATGTGAGGAAGACATCTGTGACAACTCAAGTTCGGGGAACTATGGGTCACATAGCACCTGAGTATTTATCCACTGGAAAATCATCTGAGAGAACTGATGTTTTTGGTTATGGAATTATGCTTCTTGAACTTGTCACTGGACAACGTGCAATAGATTTTTCGCGCTTGGAGGAAGAAGATGATGTTTTATTGCTTGATCATGTAAGCTTCATTATCTTGGCAAATGTAATTTATTTATTTATTTCAATTCAATAATTTCTATTAGCACTAGAAATTTTTGACAAAGTAAAATAATCCTCTATTTTTGTAGGTTTAGCATTACCTCAAGATTTAATCTTCTGCTGATGCAACAAAAGTTACACATCTAAAACTCCTTGTAGACATCTTCCAAGAGAAAATTGCAACGTGCATTTATATTGAATTTTAAGTCTCCCTTTCATATCCAACTAATCATTTTTAAGTATTTTGAACTAGTTAATATAAGTGTTTATAGGTTTCATCCTCTAGGGAAAGTAAACTCAATCTCATTTATTTTTTTGTGGGAGACCTTTCTGGAAATTGATCCACCCTTTGGTATATGGGTCAATCTTTTCTCTAGTTTTAAATGCAAATGTGTAATGGAAAGGTGACAGTGTTCTATATTTAACTATATAATTCTATGTCCACTTGATTTTTGGCCTGGATGTTAAGGTTATGCAGTTTGTCTTTTCTAGCAGGCTTCTATAGTAATTTCCTGGTTCACAGTATAGACAAGACCATTTTTAGTTTATGGATTCATACATAGCATTTAATTAAAGTCCTTACTTTTTCCTATTCGCTGTTCTATGATCCAATGTTTCTAAATTAAACTGATCAATCAACTGATGTGGACACTGAATCTACTATTCAATTGCCAGTTCTCTGCCCAGATTGAATTAGAAAATGTAATTAGTAAAATTAGGTAAGCAGAAGCCAACTTCTGCTAGTTCACCTCCTGGTTTAGGCCTTGAAGTGGACTTTGGATGGGACAAGGTTCTCAGATTTAACCAGTTCAATTGACCATTCTGGTTTTCTAAGTATTTGTTTTGCTGTGATGCCAAACTCTTATCAGTTTCCTATGACTGGAAAACTTATCAATGGACATTAGTTTTGCATGACAGGCAGTTCTAGGCTACTATTTCTGGTTTAAGATGAAGGTAGAAGTTAGATTGTTAGTGGCTTATTCCCCCTTAGTCCCTTAGTGCAAGTTTTATTTTTCTGCACAGGTCAAGAAGTTACAGAGAGAAAAACGTTTGGCTGACATTGTCGACAGAAATCTCAATAATGAATACGATGGCCTTGAAGTTGAAATGATGATTCAAGTTGCTCTTCTTTGTACCCAAGCTTCACCAGAGGACCGCCCAACAATGTCCGAAGTGGTGCGGATGCTTGAAGGAGAGGGTCTTGCTGAGAGATGGGAAGAGTGGCAGCAAGTTGAAGTGACCAGAAGGCAAGAATATGAAAGGATGCAGAGAAGGTTCGACTGGGGAGAGGACTCTTTGTACAACCAAGATGCAATTGAGCTGTCCGGTGGAAGATAACACGTAAGATGCAAAGTAGGGAGGTAAATATTCGTCTACATCCGAAGTAAGCTGTGTATTGTTGAAGCCTTTTACTCTATTTCCTCAGCATTTCAAAATGGTTCTTGCATTCTGTACAAGTTCAAAATGGTGCTTCTACTGTTTTGGCACACTTGAATTGCCATTTTCTCTCGCATCAAATTGCCTTAATGGAAAAACCAATTTGGGTCGTGGTTTATTCACATTTCTTTGCTCTCCCTGTGGGGTTGCCTGTGCTGCTTATTCTCCTTATAATGTTTTAGCCATGGAATTGAATCGGTCAAGTTATTTTTCTTCTATTGCGAGGCTTCCATATCTGCTTATCTCTATTGCTTGTGTGATTGTAGCTGCTACAACTGAGTTATTATATAGTTGTAGTAGTTATGAAATTGTAACGGTTATAATTACAACCGAGAGTAGTTAGTTAATGATGCAAGAATGATAATAAATTTTCGAATATCATAATTTTTTATTTGAATATCATAATAAGATTTTTTTTTAATTAAAGCTCATTCAAATATCTATATTTGTTATTGAGTGAAACTCATAGCCAACCAAGCTTTGGATCCAAAAAATATTATTTAAGGTATTTTGAAAGGTTCCGAACATTTTTTGTACTATTTTTTGATAATTTTCAGTTTGTTTATCAGAAACGAACTCAAAGATGCACATATTAGATTAGTTCCATGACCCGAACTCGAATTAGTTTATCATAAACAAATTCAAAGATGCATACATTAGATTAGTTTCTTGTGCCAAATTTGGATTAGTTTATCATAAATGAATTCAAAGATGCACATATCGGATTAGTTTCTCAATTTAGAATCAGAAAAGTTATTCACGAAGATGCACACATCGAATTAGTTGTTCGACTCAGACTCGAATTAGCTTATCAGAAACAAATTTAAAAAATACACATTGGATTAGTTTCTTAATTTGTAACGGTCGTAGATTCAAAAAATGTCCTTTTTGAGAGTTACAAAAGAACTTTGTACTTTTTATTAAAGTTTTTTTATGTTGTAATAACTATGATTTCGTAGTTGTTACAACTATTATAATTATAGTAGTTACAAAATCATAATTGCAATACAATTATATAGCAGCTACTATGACGTAGTCGATACAACGCGACACCAAAACAACATTTAGGCAGGAATATAAGTTGGAGTGCATGTGTCAGATATATACATGTGTAAGAAGTAATTACTATATCAGAGGGTAGAAGGGTAAATGTACAAGGGTGTGTATGCTATTTTGATAATAAATCAAAGTTGAGTGCCCCATCGTCGTAATTACTATATCGGAGGGTAGAAGGGTAAATGTACAAGGGTGTGTATGCTATTTTGATAATAAATCAAAGTAGAGTGCTCCATTGTCCTAATTACAATATTGGATGGTAGAAGGGTAAATTTACAAGGGTGTGTATACTATTTTGATAATAAATCAAAGTAGAGTGCCTGGACGATTCATTTAAAAAGGAACATTGTTTTTATTTTTGCCCAAAATAAATAAGCTTGAACCTAATAAATTAGGGTTGTTAATTCATGAATAAATTTTATGAACAATTAATAATTAAATTATGAATATGTGAAGTTTAATTATAAATTTATTTCTTAATTTTTTTAATTCAAATATATAAAATACAGTAATTTATAAATTTTATAATCTTAAATTATTCATAATTTGTTAAAAATAAAAAATAATATATATTTCATGTATTAAATAAGTACTCAATCTAATTTATAAGGATTACAACGTTGCTAGTTAAGTTTGATAAGTAAATAAATAAATTCAAACATAGTTAAGTTTGGCGTTACTTGGCTCATTTAAACTTTGTTAGTTCCATGCAAATGGAATCAACCTTAAGAGCAAAATACATAATATGGATACAGATAGATGCCACACAACTCTTGTAGAATTTAGTTAGAAGAACTATTCATTATAAATGTGTGGGATGTCTTCAATGACAATCCAATGGATAATATTTAGGGTTAAGGAGATAGATCTTATAAAACATTAGGACAATAGAATTATCAGTGCTATATTATATAAAAGAGATCCACAAGCACCCTTTTCTAGTATAATTATAGAAGCATGAGAGCGGAAAAACCTCTTACAAAATTAGAACTCAGAGAATAGTGAAAAACTAGAAAGAAAATCGAGTACAATGCAATGAATTGGAACTGAGCCCTGGGGGCTTATTTATAGCCCCGAAAAATTTTATCCGAATGTTGACGTCGCACAACAGGGGTGCCCGAGTGCTTGAGGGTGCATGACATGTGGCCTTGAAGTTTATCCACTGCGCAACGTTCGCAAATGACTCTCTTTTGATAAAATTCCATCTCGGGCGCCTGTATGCACTGGGGCGCCCGGGAATAGGGGCGCTTGAGTGCATAGGGGCGCCATCATTCACAGGCGTCTGAGTGCTCTAGTGCCCGAGTAGTTCTGGGTCAGCCCAATGCTGACGAGTTTCGCGCGACACATCTTAGGTGATTTTGGGCCTTCCAAAGTCGGGCTCACCTGAACCCTCCTTCGGCCTTCTCCTAGAGTGCGTCCCTTGGATGTCGCGTGTGTCCTTCTCGCTCCACCGACATACTCTTCCGTACAACTCCGCGTCTCCCGGATGCACCGAGCCCGTCGGCTCCCTTGCTGTGTCATCCTTCTTGAACGCTGCGTCTTCCTGCGCTCCTAAGCTCTTGCACACTTAGACACAGGGATTAAAACACAACAGGACTTAACCTAACTTGGTTGATCATATCAAAACCAACCTGGGGTACATACAATCACTTCTTTTTTGATGTGCATCAACCCGAGTTAAGTTAGGGCAAACAAGTATAAAAAATAGGATTGAATAAATGACAATGTAAACAAAAAAAATGAATTTAAGCGTACCCCTTAACTTAATCCTATTTCTCCCTCTTTGATTACATCAAAACTTCAAAAACATATTAAGGAAAAAAATAACACTTACGAAAATTTATGAAAAATTATTTCAACATCCACAATTTTCAAAACTTTTTGAATATATTTCTAACATAATAATTAGTTTTTAGAAAATCTGGAAATTTTTATCAAAAATTATTTTTTAAAATGTAAAATCTAATTTTAGAAAAACAATTTTCATAAATTCATTTTTATTCAAAAATTAATCAAATTTTTGTTCAAGTTAAAATTTTGATAAACCTATGTCCAAAAAACTTATCAAGGTGAAAATAATTTTCTAACCTTTTTGAAAATCAATTTTGAATTCAAAGTTGATAATTTTGAAAGATAATTTTAAAATTTAATTTCGATATCAAATAAATTTGAAAATTTTTCTCAAGGCTTAGAAGATAATCCATAGATCCCGAAAAATCGGATTCAATGAAATTAATTTTTTAAGTATTTTTAAAATTTAAAAATATATTTTTGAATGAAAAATAAATCTGTTTATCTGTTAAAAATTCTGAATTTTTTTAGACAGAACAAAGCAGATCAACAAAAAAATATTAAACTAATTTTTTTGTAACAGTTATCCTAAAAGGAAACAAAATTATAACTAAAATATTTAATTAAAAAAATGATAAATAAATAATAACTAACAGTTCAATACATATTTTGGGATCCAATATAAATTCTTTTCTATAGGATTAATAAAAAATCTAGATGGAATGTAAGTCCTAGGAACTCTTACAATTTGACCCTTGTGGCCTTCAGCGCAAGTCTGGCGTGTTCTATGATATCCGACTCATCTGATGATGATTTGTCCCATGTGACCTTTAGGTTCTTGTGTTTCGCCTTGTTGTGTTTGTTTGCTTTTAGCTTTGGACAATTTTCCTTGATGTGTCCTTCCTCACAGTTGTAACAGCGGATTTTTCTTTGTTTCTTACCTTGAACTTTATTAAATATTTTAGCTTTTAAATATTTGGACAATTTCGTTACCATGTAAGTCGTATTTTCTTCATCTTTTGAAGATTCCTCTTCATGTTGGATCTTCCTCGAGCTTAAAATGATGTCCATTTTACTCATTCCTGTGCATTGAAATTCATGAACTTCTAAAATCGAAAAGAGTTGCTCTAAGGTACTTACCTCAAGATCTTTAGAGATGTAGTAGGCGTCTATTATGGAAGTTCAGTTCGGGGTCCACGGGAAGGTGTTTAATGCATACCTTTGAGCGTCTCGATTACTTACCAACTCTCTGAGGTTGTTGAGTTCCGTGATTAACTTCTTATGTTTTGCATATAGTTGAGCTATTGACTCTCTTTCTTCCAGTCAGAGGTTGCTGAGTTGATTCCAATGTAGGTCTCTTTTTGCTAGTTTGGCTTCGGAGGTACCTTCGTGAAGTTCTAGAAATTTTCTCAAAGTTCTTTTGTAGATCAATAGTTCCCATTTCAGTTGACTTCATATGCAGGTAGTACGGTCAGCAAATGGAACTATGCTTTCCCATTTGCCACAAAGTCCGCTGCTCCTTCTTTATCCACAGGCTTTCATTTTTAGGTTTGTCGTCGACGTCCTTGAGAGCTACAAAACCATTTTCATGATAAGATGTAATTCAAAATCTGTCTTAAAAAATACCTATATTTTTCGCTTCCAATTCACGAACTCCCCTTCTAATTTAGTTGGTAGATGACAGGTCCGACCATTTTGTTAATTGCTTCAGATGACGGTTAGTCCTTATGGAGTGTCCTCACTCTGATACCAATTGAAGGTGATCGTACGGTCAGCAAGAGAGGGTGAATTACCCCTGTAAATTAAAATTCTATCTTTTGTTTTGGCTCAACAAAGATACCAGTTATTTAAAAAATAAAACATAACATATAAGAAACTATAACAGAAATAAAAGAGGCACACAGATGTTTACTTGGTTGCAACCAAGATGATTGCTAATCCAAGACAAATATAGCACAAATTCTAGATGTAACTCCTTAAGGGCGGAGAAACTTCTTACAAAATTAGAACTCGGAGAAATGTAGAAAACTAGAAAGAAATTCGAGGACAATGCAATGAATTGGAACTGAGCTCTGAGGGCCTATTTATAGCACCAAAAAATTTTATCCGAATGCTGACGTGGCACAACAGGGGCGCCCGAGTGCTTAAGGTGCCTAACACGTGGCCTCGAAGTTTATCTGCTATGCAACGTTCGCAAAAGGCTCTCTGTGAATAAAATTCCTTCTCGGGTGCCTGTATGCACTAGCGCGCCTGGGAATAGGGACGCCTGAGTTCATATGGGCGCCCTTATTCAAGAGCGTCCGAGTGCTCTCAGGTGCCCGAGTGGGTTTGGGTCAGCCCAATGCTGACCAGCTTCTCGTGGCACTTCTTGGGTGATTTCAGGCCTTCTAGAGTCGAGCTCACCCGAACCCTCCTCTGGCCTTCTCCTCGAGCGAGCTTCCCCCTCGGCTTCTCATCCCTCGGACGTTGCACGCATCCTTCTTGCTCCACAGACATATTCTTCTGCAAAACTTTGTGTCTCTCGGATGCAGCGAGCCCGTCGGCTCCCTTCCCGTGTCATCCTTCTCGATCGCTGCGTCTTTCGCTCGACTTCCTGCGCTCCTATGCTCCTACACACTTAGACACAAATTAAAACACAACATGACCTAACTTGACTCGGTTGACCACATCAAAACCAACATAGAGTACTTACAAAAACTACATGTGTATGTATTGTTGTGTGCGCGTGGTGATTTTAAAGTATAGTTTTTTTCCTTTCAATAGTCTTTTTCACATTTCTAGGTTTGAGTTTACACTACTATTTGGAAAAGTTAAAAATTCTATGTTTTACTTAAATCTAGTTTGTTTTCCTTAGTGTACGTAAGATGATGAACTATAGAGAGTGATAGGGTTGAGTACCCCGTGGTTAACACGTTGGCTAAAGAAGCTGTGTGACAAGATATAACAATTCTGAATGACTCTCTTTTCGGAGTTCCCGAGACCCTCTCGGGAAGGGGATCCCCCGGGACCCCACCCCCCGTGGTTAGACACACCCCGAGTTCAAATCAGAGGATGCACTCCCGAGATCACCTCGGGAAGCCAGGTCCCCGAGACCACCTCGGGAAAGCGGAAGGCCCAAGACCCCCCGGGCCAGAAGACCCTGAGATCACCTCGGGGAAGCGGAGCCCAAGAAGCATTCGACCTCAACTAATGGTCCCCTTTCTTCGGATCTGCGAATAACCATCACCCCTTATCATGGAGTCATCATGACCCATAATTGTCGCAACGGTCCAAACTTAATGATGGCATGGACCATTGCAAAGGTTATCCTGTAATCGACAATCGAGGGGACGTGGCAAAGATCGTGGAGACTCATGAGACCGCCGCCGTAGGTATAAAAGGTACTCTAACCCCTCCGGTAAAGGGGTTGTGGGATCGGATTGAAATGATAGAGGAAGGCGGGTGAATATCGTTCGTAAAACTTTTTCGGAAGTGTTAGAGTAATTGCACAGCGGAAAATAAAACCAATCGCTAACATAATTTGTTTTTAGTTGGTTCAGAGTCGCGGTTGGCTTCTACTCCAAGGCCTACGGTCCTTGACCGTTTACGATGGACAATTCTATATTTTGGTGAAAAATTACAATTCGAGAGTACAAATATAGAATTGAAAATAGAGTTACAACACTTAAAGAAAAATCAGTTTTACCGACGATCGGAGAGGTTGGAAGTTTTCGGAGTAGCGAGTCGTCGTCAACGCTTGAATCATGAGTACGGAACTTGTCAGAGTGGAGCGCTTGAGCATAGGAGTTGAAAGCAATTGATATCGAAGCCTTGGGGGTGAACCCCCTTTTATAGTGGTCAGTGGGGCGCCTGTGTTGAAGGGGGCGCCTGACACGTGGTCTCTCCTGTGCGAACTCCAATCCGCAGGCTTGGTCAGCGCCTATCCCCTTCGTTGAGGTGCCTGAGCTGACTGGGGTGCCTGTGTTAACACAGGCGCCTCACTTGACTTGGTCCAAAGGCTTCGTGGCTATTTGCTTCGAATGCTTGGAGTAGCCTTGCACTGGGCGCCTGTCTCAACACAGGCGCCTAGCCCAGTAAGGCGCCTCACTCCATTGAGGCGCTTGAATGCAGAAACTTCATCCCTTCGTTCCTGCAACCAGGGTTAGTTCCAAAGACATACAAAGCATACAAATGATAAGTTTAAGGCATTATTTACAGCCTGAGCTGTATTGGTTCTGACTTTGGGTCTCCCAAATAGAACCCTAGGTCGAACTGACGCTTAATGTTCCCTCCTACGGGGAACACGTCCTCACCTACTCCTCTCGGGAGAATTTAACTTTTTACCAACCGACACCTCCAGTTGGACTTTTGCCCAGCTTCACTCACCAAGTCTTCGTGCCCAATCCGCGATCAGGTCTTCGTGCCTAGTTTCACTCACCAGGTCTTGGTGCCTAACCTTACGTCAGGACTTAGTTGCCCAGCCTGCGGCCAGGACTTAGTGCCCAATTCATAGAACCAGGACTTAGTGCCTAGTGTACTTAGGACTTTCCTGCACACTTAATAAGCTTGTTAGATCACAGCTAAATTTTAACTTCTGAACCCTTTGCCATTATCAAAACATAGGTTCGACTTTGGTGCTTCTGACACTAACAATCTCTAGCTTTTTGATTTATGGCAACACGGTTCAAAAAGTTAAGTTAAAACAACATATTATCTTAATCTAACAACAGTAAGTAAATGAATTCATTTATCTCCCACTGAAAAGGTTCTCCCCCTAAATTTTCCAATGTCATGCGGGTTTTTGTAAAAACTTTCTAAGTGCTAATTGTTTTTCAAAATGTTTAGCAAAAAGCTTTAAGTTTTTTGACTAAAGGTTTTTCAAAGATGAACAAAAAGCACTCAAGAACATTTCAACACTTAGACAATTTTTGAAAAAGTTTTGTAAGCCTAACTTTCAAAAAAAAATTATTTAGACAAGACAAATTTTGAAACATGATTTCCCAAAAAAAATTCCAATTTTGAGAACTTGGGAAAAAATTTTCCAAACTATTTTTGCACGTTTTTTCACACTTAGAAAATTTTCTAAAAAAAATTTTTGCAAGTTTTTTTTCACACTTGGAAAATTTTCCAACAAAAATTTTGCAAGTTTTTGACACTCAGAAAATAAATTTACTTGAAAATACTTTATGCGAAAAAACATTTAGAAACAAAATTTAAATACAGCTTTTCCTTAAAAAAATTCCATTTAGAACTATTTGAGAAATAGTTCAGAAGAGTCCCGCTCAACAAATTTTGTTTAGTAAGGAGAAAGTTCAAAGCAAATGCACTTAGAAAATTTTGAAGTGCTTTAGGAATTTTTGAAAGTACTTAGAAATGCTTTTTGAAAATTTTGAAATACTTAGAAACATTTTTAAGCACTTAGACATACTTAGAAAAATTTTAAGCATTTAGACTTTTACTTTTCTTTTTGCAAAAGAGAAAAAAAAATTTTGAATTTTTTTTCTCCTTCCTTTCTTTCCTTTTCTCTCCCGCTTTGCCATATATCAAAAAAAATGATAAGCCAGAAAAATTGACTATTGCAATTCAATTTTGAATTAGAGCTAGTTTGACAAATTAGAAATCTGTATTGAACCAACTCTAGTACTTTCAAGCAAGAAAAAGGACCAAACCAAATTGAACCGTTCTTGTTCGGGTTTTGTCTAACCAAGTTAGCTACTTACTAACCGTTATAAAACAGTAGCTTTCGCTAGGGTTAGTCAAGTTAAGTGATCTGATCAAGTTAGATTTTCTAAGCTTGACACTTAACCTGATTGCTGTTCAAGTTGTATTTTTTGCCCCAATTACTGCAGATGCACTGACTTAAAGCATCTTGAATCAAGACATAGACCTAAGCATCTCAACCCAGTCTAGGTTATCAATCAAAAGTACCCTAAGGTTCTTGTGAGATGCTGACTTCTAGATCTATAGGTGCATGTAGTTCTAGGGTTAGGGCCTAAGCTAAGTCCGTTTACGCAAAACCCCTAGTTTTGAAGGGGGTAGTTTTTGAAAGAAAATTAAGTCGGAAAATTATTTTAAATTTCAAAAACTTGATAAAAGAAAAGATTTTTCAAATTGTTAATTTTAGAAAAAAATAGGAAAATTTTTAAGAAAACAATATAGAACAGACCTATTCTACTAAGCACAACCCTAACTACCTTTTAGTGAGCTGAACTCAGACTCAGGTAAAGGTTTGGTAAAGATGTCGGCTAAGTTGGATTTTGAGTCCACATGCTTAAGTATTATTTCACCCCCTGGCTACATGATCCCTTATAAAATGATGTTTAACTTCTATATGTTTTGTTCGGGAATATTGAATCAGATTCTTAGTCAAGTTGATTGAACTAATGTTGTCAATAAAGACTTGAGTTTGGGTGTAGTCAAGCTAGAAGTCCTTAAGAGTGTACATCATCCACAAAAATTGTGCTACACACTCTACTAGAGCAACATATTCTGCTTCGGTTGTGGACAAGGCTACGCAGTGTTGCTTTCTACTACACCAGCTGATTAGGCTATGTCCTAATAATTGGCAACTTTCACTTGTACTCTTTCTGTCTAATTTGCATTCAGCATAGTCAGAGTCAGAATATCCTGATAATTCAAAAGTGGAAGTCCTAGGATACCCAATCCCTACATTTAGGGTACCCTTAATGTACCTAAGTACTCTTTTTAGGGATGCTAAGTGGGATTCCTTAGCACAAGTTTGGTACCTAGCACACATTCCTACAGAAAATAAGATATCAGGTCTACTAGCGGTTAAGTAAAGTAGACTACCAATCATGCTTCAGTATAACTTAAGATCTATAGGCTTACCTTCAGGGTCATTATCGATTTTGACATTTGTAGCTGTTGGGACCGGGTGCATGTCGACAAGGATACGAGTTCGTAAAATTCAAAATTTTTACGTGAAGCGGAAGAATTTGCATAAAATAATTTCCTAAATTATTTTAACTTCGTATCTAGCATGCAATCTTATGGTGTGTTGACATAATCATAAAATAAAACTTTATGGAAAAGTAAACTAATTTACTTTGTACCTTTCGTAACTCGAAGAAAAGGGACGAGATCCAACCGTAGCGTCCCTTGGAAGCTTCGCCTCTATTCGCATCCACGCCGAGTTCTCTTCGGGATGACTTCGCAAAGTCATGAGTTTTGTGCCGACGAGAACTACTAGATTCTCGGAAGGCACAACTAGAAGAACAAGAGAGAAATTAGGAAACTAACCAATGAAGTAACGGAATCGAATTCCGAGAAGAGAGGAGTCGCTATTCGCTTCTTCTTCTTCTTGTTCGGGTTCTCCTTCTTCTTGTTAGCTCACGCCAACCTTGCTTGGTGTTGATAGGGTGCGCCGGCCCTAGCAACCAAGAGGGAGCCGGCCCTAAACAAATGAAGGGCGCCGGCCCTAATGAAGGAGAAGGAGGAATAGAGGAGAGATTAAGAGAGAGAGAGGGAGAGAATAATTAATCTCTTAATTAGGAATAAGGGCTAGCCTTTGGTTCCTTTATATAGTAGCAACTCCTTTGCTAAGTCTCCCTCTAAACCGAATTAACGGAATTAACGGAATTAGTTATAAGAAATTTATCTTATAAATTTTCTTATTGCTTATTCCGTTTAAGCCTAATTTTATTATAACTAATTTATAATAAAACAAATTAGTTATCATAAGAAATTTATCCTATAAATTCTCTTATGAATTTTATTATAACTAACTTTATAATAAAAATAATTAATTATCATAAGAAATTTATCCTATAAATTCTTATGAATTATTCCGTTTAAACCAAGTTTTATTATAACTAATTTATAATAAAACAAATTCTTCTTCTCTTTAAATTATAGAATAAATTTTATAAGAAATTTATAAACTTTCTTATTATGGAAAAATCAATTCATAATTGATTTTATAAAATTAAAATAAACCAATTCATGGATTATTTTAATCTTCCATAAAAGAATAAATTTCTATAAATTTCTTTATATAAATTTCTTTATACAAATTTATTTATCCATAATTTATAAAATAAATCGCGTTGGATTTATCTTATTAATTAAACCAAAATTAATTCGTTTTCTCCTCTTATTGTGGCCGACCACCAAAGGGGTTTTGGAACCCTCTTTGGCCGGCCAAACCAACCCGAACCGCCGCGAATTAAACTCATTTAATTCGCCCAAAAAGCCTTCAAAAGACTTAGCCATTTTTAGCTTCCATTGCGCCTCTGACTAACTCAGATTCGACTTATTTCTCTTGATTGGAAAATCCAATTTTCAACTCATTTTAAATCCCTCGGATTACTCGTAGTGCGTGTGACTAAATAGGCTTTCGATTTATGTTGGCCGTCTATAATTAACTAATTATAGAACGATCATGAGTGGCACCTAGTAGTACATCATGATCCCCAATTAATCGAAAGATCAACGGTTTGACCTCAGAAGAAATTATTCTGAAACCCTTTAGTAGCTCTAATGAATCGTGCCCCATTCCCTTCACCACCTTATACCCACTTGGTTCAGGACACGGTCAATGGTGTCAGTCCCCACTAGGCTGACTACGTCACACCTAGCCCAAGTAATGTCTTACTCGTCCTTTGGATTTCTAATTACTCTCATGTATTTTAGAGACTCTCACTCTAAACATGATATGCTCTGGCCAGAGGCTTTGAGTAACAATCCGACGATAGGCCTGGGTATACATCTCCTCGCAAGGAGTGGTGAATCCTTTGTAGGCTGTTCAAACATCTTCGGGTACTTCGGCTTATACCCGATCATCCTGGGTCCACACCTCCTTGGAGATGCTTGCTTAAGATGTCAAAGTATAAGTCTCTATGACCAAGATGACTTGAACACCGCAAGTCAAAGGAACATCGCACTTAAGCCGCAGTAAGATCTTCATTGACATATCTACATGTAGATTCCCATATGAAGTCTTACAGCTAGTCACTCCAATGAACTAGTTCCCTTAACTAGCATCCATGTTTATCTCTGGACATCCCAATGTCACCAGCCAGTGAGAATCAGCTGAATAGAGAATAACCCATGCTAGTCTCAACAGAACTGATAATGTCCGTATTTATCAATTCATCGACTAGGGATATTTCCAACACTTCACATTTGCACATTTAGAGATAATCACTAGTTGTGATCCCATCACAAATTCTCTTATGCTGTGAACTGTATGGCGGACATTCAGTAGATGAGTTTAAGATCCCAATCAAATACACAAACATATATACTCAAATAGTGAATTATCATTTATTGAAATAAATATTTACAATCATAAGGCGATTGCCTTAGGACACTTCTCTCATATCACTAACAGTAGCCATAGAGGTACTTAAGCTTTTGGAATTATCCATTTTGAATTTCTTTATTAACTCTTTAGCATACTTGGATTGGTGAACATAATTACCATCTTTAGTCTATTTAATTTGTAATCCTAAGAAAAAGTTGTGCTCACCTACTAAGCTCATTTCGAATTCACTTTCCATTATTTTCACAAATTTTTTTAGAAAGTTAGAGTTGGTGGATCCAAAAATTATATCATCAACATAAATTTGTGCAATAAAAATATCTTTTTCTAAGGTTTTAACGAATAGGGTAGAGTCAATTTGACCTTGGTTAAATTCCTTAGAAATTAGATAGGTTGATAACCGTTCATACCATGCCCTAGGTGCTTGTTTCAACCCATAAAGTGCTTTTCTAAGTTTAAAAACATAGTCAGATTTTTCTTGGTCCTTAAATCCTGGGGGCTATCCTACATAAACTTCTTCTTTAATAAACCCGTTTAAAAATGCATACTTGACATCCATCTGATATAGCTTAAACCCTCTATGAGCTGCAAAGACTAACAACATTCTAATTGACTCAAGTCTGGCTACTGGGGCATAGGTTTTATCATTGTCTAACCCTTCTATTTGACTAAACCCTTTAGCTACTAAGTGAGTTTTGTTTCTAACAATTTCCCCTTGGTCATTTAGTTTGTTTCTAAACACCCATTTAGTATCTATAATAGATTTGCCCTCAGGCTTAGGTACTAGTTCCCAGACTTGATTTCTTTCAAATTGGGCTAACTCCTGTTGCATAGCTATGATCCAATCAGGGTCAGGTAGGGCTTCCTCTATAGTCTTAGATTCAATTTTTGAAATTAATGCGATTTGACTAAGATTTCTATAGGAAGACCTAGTTTTGACTCCTAAGGTTGGATCACTCATAATTTGATCAGAAGGGTGATTGAGACTGGGTTTCTTGGTTCTTCTAGAACTAGGTTCAGCCTCGGGTCCGGCTGGACGGTTCGGTCCAGTGTTTGGTTTAACTACTTGGGTCGGTTCAGTTATTGGTTCAGTTGATACTGCAGTAGTTGGTTCAAGGGTTAGTTCATTTAGAGGTTCAATCAGTGGTTCAATTGATGGTTCAATTGTTGATTCACTGCCTTCCTGATCAATATTTGATTGGTTCAAGTTTTGATTATCAGTTTTTGGTTCAATTTCCTCATCAAAAATTAAGTTAATAGTTTCTTCAATTTTGTGAGTTTGTTTATTATAAACCTTATAGGTCCTACTAGTTGTTGAATATCCTAAGAAGATCCCTAAGGTTGACTTAGATTGAAACTTACCTAGGTAGTCTTTAGTGTTCAGGATATGGACTTTATACCCAAAGACCCTTAGGTAGTGTAGGTTAGGCATTCTATGATAATATAGTTCATAAGGGGTTTTATTATGCCTTTTGTTAATTAGGACCCTATTTTGGATGTAGCATGCCGTACTTATTGCTTTTGCCCAAAATTGGTTAGCTAGGTTATATTCATTCAACATGGTCCTAGCGGCTTCCTGAAGGGTTCTATTTTCTCTCTCCACTATCCCATTTTGTTGGGGGTTCTAGGACAGGAAAACTCATGAATATACCCATTGATTTTGCAGAATTCCTCAAACCTTTGATTTTCAAACTCTTCCCCGTGATCACTCCTAAGTCTCTTAATCTTAGTATCATTTTGGTTTTCAATTATTTTGCATAAGTCGATAAACAGATTTAAGGTTTCATCCTTAGTTTTCATGAATCTAACCCAGGTAAATGTAACGCCCGCCCCTTACGTGAGCGACGCATTACTTTTTTTTTTTCTTTCGTACATTATTGCATATGAAGCATAAATATAGCAGCGGAAATAATACTAAATCATGAACATATGCAATTGGATAAATTTCTTTCTAACTCACTAGTAGAATTTCCTTAATTTACTTCGTATATTCACCGAAGTCATAGATAGATAATTACCACAGTAGACGCACGTGAAGTAAAAAGGGATTATTTTACTTCGCCATATAACCGAAGTCATATCCATGAAATTAGCGAAGTCTTTTACCGGTTTAAAGAGGCAAACCAGTTCAGATTTGGACCGATTCTGAAGTAAAAACTTGTCTTTTACTTCGTTAGTTTTGTAAAGTGCCGAAGTAATCGATGATATAAAACTTTACAGTTTAAATTAATTGTCAAAGTAAAAAAATATCTGTTGCTTTAGTAGTTTTGTAATGCGACGAAGTAATAGATGATATGTAACTTCACAGTTTACATTAATTATCGAAGCAAATATATTTTATAACTTCGCTAGTATTTATATTTATTGAAGTATATAGTATTATGTTACTTCATCATATACGTTTATTGACACAATAATCGGTTTCAAAGACTTCATTATTTTGCATGATACAGAAGCAATAGATTTGAAATGACTTCACAATTATTAAATTGTAATGAAGTAAATATATTTTTTAACTTCATCACAATTTAAATGGATGAAGTATTTTATTTTTGATTACTTCACCATCAAATTTGATTATCGAAGTAAATAATCATATTTTATTACAATATAATTTTAATTTAATGAAGTAAATGTCGATTACCACCGCACTAATTTAATAAAAGAGTGAAGTAAAAATTGTTTTTACTTCATTAAAATTAAACAATTATCCATTCAAAATGATAAATATATATCAACGAATCCATCAATGCACAAGTACATATCCACAAATCCACAAGTATATATAACCAAAATATATATCCACAAGTATATCCAAAATCCATAATGAAAGATCAAAATATGTACCTAAGTACATCACCAATTTAGACACCTACATATGAGTAGACAAATTCACTCCATTCACTTCTAACATCATCATATTCGGATTGTTGGTAATATTGATCCTTGATTGTTCCTGCAAACTTTTAAGCAAAAATACAAAATGCATTAGATTCATCCAACTGTAATAGTTTATCTCAATTATAAACCAAAGCATATAATACAAAAAATATTACCATCTTCTCCAACTGTGGATTTTCACATTCTACTATATCTTTCATGTACCTCATCACACAATATCCACATTCAATTGAACCACTTTGTTTTAGATTACCCTACAATGAAATATAAAAGGTAATGTAATGGTCACAATCAAGTTATAAGAACCATCCATTCATATCTTCATACATAAGCACAATACATACTGTTAATTGTTTAAAACCTAGTCTTTTAGAGATACCCTTTGAGGTATTATACATCTTGACCCCACTACATTTTAAAAAATAAAAAAGTTATTTTTTCCATATTTATAAGTGAATGCATTCGAAATCAACATAATCTACTACTTACTTAGTCACTATAGTTTTCCATGCATCGTCACGATTTCTGTTTGACACGGAGTCCAATAAATATATCATATCTTTATCTTCATTGACGATAGTCAAAATCCAATGGTACCTGGAAAAATGAAAATATAGCATTGACTAGTATGTAGTAAAAATCAATAAATAGTTAAAATATTACCAGTGTTATATGGGATGAGGCAAATGCTATCTCTACACATTGCTTTTAAGTGATCAACAATATTTTGTGATAAGTTACGACCATCTTTGCCAAGTGGACATGTAGGTATGTAGTCGGGATCCATAAATGAAATATAATCAGTTTTGTCTTCGTCCCTCAAATATTTGTAGAGATAACTGCACTCAAATATTATATAACTCAGTTAGAAATGTTTCAAGATATGGACAAGTTCTAAAAAAATATAAATATGCAAACAAACATTGTAAGTTAGACATAACATACCCCATATAAATCAAAATTTGTCTAGCACCTATCTCTCTCATCTCCATAAAGCATAGGATATCTTCTCTTAGCAATCGTATGCTTTTAGGACGTCCAAACATAGCATCCTCAAACTTAATGTATATGCTCTCCGATTCATTCATCAATCTAACAACATGAGAATAAATATACTTGCATACCATAGGTAATGTTTTTTCAATATCCTTGAACTTGTCGCGCTGACCAGGAACATTCGACAGAGCAAATGGTTGAGGTTTCCCCTTTTTCTACAATTTAAAATATTCATATAAGTATTCTAAACTAAATCATTGTCCAAGCAACGTATATAATATTTGCAAACACAAAATTTAAAGTACCTTTATCGTTGGAAAAATTACCAACTATTTCGGCCAACCAACAACAACTTCAATTGCATCATTGATGATTTTTGGTCCAGACTTAATTGGAATTGGAAGTTCTGCTTCTTCATCTAAGACAACATCAATAGATACTTTGAAATTATGTTCCCCAAGTGGAACATGGTGAATCATGATATTTGGACCTCCTTCTGATATTATTGTACCATATGCTACCACATTTTCACGTTGCTTTATGGCCAAATGACATTTTTTCCCCTTTTAAGAACAATAAGTATTATATATAAACATACGAATGTGAAAAAAAATAATTTGACTTGAAATAAAAAAATATAGAACCTTCATATTTGATGTATCGCACTCATAAACTTCTTCCACATCATCAGGTAGTTTTGGATCTTTCATGTCTGAGCACTTGTTGGATACTATAGTCTGAGAAGTTCGATCATTGATGACAGCAAGTTGAGCTTTTAATTTCTCCAATTCAGCTTTTAAAATCTTATTCTCTTCCAATTGAGCACTTGTTGAGACTGATTCTCTCTTTTTTCTTGGAGTTTTAAAAAAGACTTGAGGTTTCACGAACCCTTCGACACCTCGAACTCTTCCATAGTGTTCTTGGCTTCCTAAGGCAGTGGTTAGTACATCATTCATTCCAGATGATTTAAACTCCCCTTTGATTTTCTTTTCGAACAAGTCATCCTACAATTAGAGACATAACAAATCAATCCAAAAATTACTATTTTATTTATCTAGGAAATATGAAGATTGAATAAAATTAAACATTTATAATTTTTGTGACGACTTCTAACGTCTCCACATCTGTGATATTGCCAGATTTGTCTTTCGGGCTTTACGCCAAAGCACCGATCTATCAACTTCCTCATCATCAGCAATTATGTTCTTTTCTCTCTATAATTCCAAAATTCATTACCTTACGAACATGGAAAAATTACTAAAAATAATGATTCATACTTACCATTTCAGCCTCCAACCCGATGTAACCCTTGCGAGACAATCTGTGGTGATATTTACAATGCATGGACCGCCCTGTTTGTTTTTCGTGAATAACCTACATCATTATGTTCTTCAATTAAATATGAAAATTAATAGTTCTTAAATGAAACATGACAATTCTTAAAGTATACCTCCCATGATGGATCCAGTCTCATATCAACAAATGCTTTCAAATCTGCTAATGGGAACTGATACTGACTTGGTGGTATTCAACTTTTCAGGATTATTTCTATTCGGCCAAATAAACCTTCTAGTCAATTTATTTTTGAAATCTCGCCACTTTTGAGCTGCTGAACTCATCATAGCAAACTCACTTTGTGGCGCTAGTTCAAAAACATTCTGCAACAAACAAATTAGTTGGCACAATTTCATATCATATAAGTTGTAACAAACAGATTCAAGCAGATTCAATGTATAAGTTGTAACAATGTTCAAACATTATGGTGTATAAGTTGCAACGTATAAGCAGATTATGCAGATTCAAGCAAATTATGATATGTAGATTATGCAGATTTTCCATGAAATTACAATGAAACCATAATGACATCATAACAATTGAAAATAATCTAATAATGGTGTAGATGCTCAGAATCACGTGCAAAGTATTAAATGAACATTAACCATAAAAGAGTTATGATGCTTAAACACTTCAAAATGTGTACATAACAAATAAAGATTCATTAGAAGTAAACAATCACTATTATGTAATCTATTTGACAGAAAATCAATGTAGGATTTACTTTGTTACTATTAGCACCAAGTTTTTATTTTATTAGTAAGGAATAGCTTCAAATATTATGAAACACTAATCTATGATTAAACAATTTGATCCTATGGTCCAAGATTATGGACTCTAAGCAGATTATGCAAGCATCATTCTACTTACTGAGATCTCTTCCCACACTTTTTGTTTGATATTTTCAGGAACATCAGGCCAAGACTTTATATTGATTGGCACCATGGATCTAACAATAGAGCCAATGTATGATTGTAAAGCTCTTCCATTTGCATTGTATACTGGCCTCCCCATATCATCATAATCAATCTTTGCTTTTTTTCCCCATCTTGCAGCTGCAGTTAATTTACACATCATTGTAGGTCCTCTCTTGTTCTTCTGCACATGTACAAGTTGTTCTTCTTCATCAGTAAGTCCATGTAGCTCCTGATCAACTGTCTCTTTTTTTCACTCTTTTTTACGATCCATTATGCTCTCCGCTGTATAACAACATGAATGAAACCAATGTTAAAATTTACATATAGTAACATGGATAATTAAACTATCACAAACAAAAACATAACATGAATAATAATAATAACATAAACGTAAACATGGCATAAATAATAACAATAAGATTCAAGTCATTCAACATAAAAAGTTAACCTCTATGACACTTTCTATCCTAAAAAGTTATAAACAACAGTTACCAACGGCTGCACCTTATCTTCCATTATTCTTAAAAAAGCAACAGCAGGAACAGGAATACAATGAGTTCATGATAAAAATGCATAATCATGATAAAAATGCATAAACATGATAAAAATACATAATAAAGTGTCTTTTCTTGTCCATGACATAAAAGTATAAATCATCATTTCATCTTATTTGATTACCAGACACCCTCGTTTTCTGATCTAAAGTATCTTGCATGAACATGAATACAATGAGTATCAACATCATCAATTGGTCGAGATTCAGGAATACTAGTCCAACCATCATCCTCTTCCTCATAACATCTATTCGGCACTGGGAGCACAATTGACCATCCTTTTTTTAAAGGATCATCAATATAAAAGACTTGATTGACTTGACTTGCAAGGACAAATTCATCATTTTTGTGCCCTCGTTTGTTCATATTCACCAGGGTGAAGCCACATTCATCATTGTTGATTACTCCCTTGTCATTTGCAACCCACGCACATTTGAAAAGAGGAACTTGAAATTGATGATAATCTAATTCTCATATTTCTTCAATCACTCCATAAAAAGTCACGTCAGCCATTAAAGGATTCTTATCTTTGGCACTACAAACAAGCATGGTGCTGGCAACTAGAGAAACTCCATTGTTTTGGCAAACTCTCTCATCATCCCGTGTCTTTGTTTGATATAAATTATCATTTATCACATAACTACTATACTTGATGACGTGTGCACGTGGTCCATGAGCTAGCCATGTCAATGTTGAAGTCTTTCCACCATTACAGTTGTCTATTTCACCAGCCACCTAACGTGTATTCAATTTGAATAGAGTGATTAAAATAGTAACTACAACTTGTTTAACGCAAATTGCATAAAAAAATTATTGCATCCACCTAACCTTTGCATGAAACCAATCAATGAACCTATTATTGTGAGCATCTTGTATCCACCTTTCATCTGTCTCTTTTTTCGAAAACATCGACTTCAGGAAGATTTTATGTTCACTGTGGCAATATATATATATATATATTATAAACAATATATATTGACAATTATACAGTGTACAGATTAATAAATTAATACAACGCACTTACATTATGTAGGGAGAAACTTCTTCTGTATTTTCCAATACAATCAAATGTGCTTGTTGGAGATCAACATGTTGCACTACAATTGGTGCTTTGCATGCTAAGAAGCCAGGAGCATTTGCTTTGGGGTCTCGAATTGATTGAGGGACCCCAACAGGATCAAGGTCATTGAGGTATTCTGAACAAAACTCAATGGCTTCTTCAGCTGAATATCTCTTAACAATACAACCTTCAGGATGTTTTCGACTGCCAACATAACTCTTAAGCACCTTCATGTATCTTTCAAATGGATACATATATCGGAAATATACTGGTCCACATAATCGGACTTCTCGAACAAGATGGACTGTTAAGTGAAACATGACATCAAAGAAAGAAAGGGGAAAATACTGCTCCAGTAAGCAAAGCGTAACAACCAAGTCAGATTGCAGTTTATCTAACTTGACTACATCTATAACCTTGCAACAAATATCTTTGAAGAAGAAACATAGTCTTATGATGGCATATCTAACATGTTTTGGTAGCGCATCACGTATGAGTATTGGCAGGAAATGTTGCATTAGAACATGACAATCATGAGATTTCAATCCAATCAACATTAGCTCAGACATGCACACAAGATTTTTCATGTTTGACGAGAAACCTTTTGGAACTTTTAAATCCATTAATGATTGACAGATTTGTAACTTTTCTTTTTTTGTGAATGAGCATGCAGCAAGGGGAAGATATGTTCTTTTTTCACCAACTTTAGGAGCCAATTCAGGTCTAACTCCCATTTGAACCATGTCTAACCTAGCCGCCACATTGTCTTTAGTTTTCCCTTTAACATCCATCAAAGTATTAATGAGGGATTCGAAGATATTTTTCTCAATGTGCATCACATCGAGACAATGCCTAACATGTAGGTGCTTCCAATAAGGAAGATTGAAAAAAACTGACTTCTTCTTCCAACATTTTCTGAAATTTGTTGCGCCGAAATCTTTTTCTTCTTTACTGTCTTCCACATTATTCTCCTTTGGATTCTTTTTCTTTTTACCTTTAACACTAGTCTTTTTTCCAAACTCACACTTTATGTCTGAAAGCTTGTCAAACAAGGTAACCCCATATAATGGTGTAGATGCTTCTCCATGTTCTTCCATGCCATTAAATTCCTTCATTTGCCTCCGATAGGGATGAAATCATGGTAGGAATCGTCGATGACCAACAAATGACATTTTCTTCCCATTTTCCAAATACTTTGCATAAGTATCTTCTCCGCACACGGGACAGGCATAATAACCATGTGTAGTACATCCACTAAGATTACCATATGCAGGAAAGTCATTAATGGTCCATAATAAGACTGCTTTAAGAGTGAAAAACTGTCTTCGATAAGCATCATAGACACCATCAACTCCTTCCCACAATTGTTGCAAATCTTCAACTAGCACCTCGAGATAGACATCTATATCGTTTCCTGGCTATTTAGGCCCTGAAATGAGCATAGTTAGCATAACGAATTTCCTCTTCATACACATGTTTGGAGGAAGATTATAGGTGACTAACATGATTGGCCAGCAGCTGTACTTACTACTAAGGTTGCTATAAGGATTAATGCCATCAGCTGCAAGTGCTAGGCGAAGATTTCATGGCTCACTTTCAAAGTCAGGCCACATATGATCCACCAACTTCCAAGTGTAACGCCCCAAAATTTCCACTTTAAGTCCTTAAAGTCCTTGAAATTAGTTAGATTTGTTTTAGAAATATTCTAGATATTTTTAGGAATTTTTAGAATATTTTTAGGGAATTTTCCGAGTCCGTTTAGTATTTTTATTAAAAGAAATAGAGTTTTCGGCAAAAAGTTGCCTGGATGAGTTTTGAACCCGAGACCTCCCGTGGGATCAACGACTTAAGTTGGTCGGGTTAACCAGGAGCCCCAGCAGGGGTGTGCTGAAAGAAAATAAAGAAATATTAAGTTAAGTTATAAAGTTGGACTTAAATACCCTAAGTATAAATAGATCATTAAAGAGAGGAATTTTATTTTCTCTCAACCTAAACCCTCTCTCCCTCGCCCAAGCCCTCACGCCGACCCCCCCTCTTCCCCTCTCTTGGGCGCACGCCCCACACCTCCTCTCCTCCTCTAAGGGGGCGCCGGCCAAGGAAGAACCAAAGGGTGCGGAGCGTTTCGTTCGTCTCGACGAGAGGAACGCGTAGGCGCGAATGGTTCATCGAGATCTCAAGTTTCTCCCGAGCCCTAGACGTCAATTTTGGTTGTAAGTCCAAGATATCAATGTAAGTACTGCTCACCTGCAGTAAGAGACGGTTTTTCCGCATGTTTTTCCCTTTAGAAAGTTAAAAGTGCAATTTTCCTTGAGTTTATGATTTTGCATGTAACTGTAGTTTAATCCATGCTTGTATAAGTTTAATTAAGTACCCTATATGAGGTTAGGGTCTAAGAAAAGTTATGAGAAAAGAAAAGAGAAGATAAAGATAACAAAAGAAAAGGTCAAGGCCTTAAGAAATCCTCAAAAGTCAAGACTTAGGGATTTGGGCACACAAGGTGCTCGTTAAAATGCCAAGGCATTCAAGATAAGAAAAAGTAAGTATTTTATTTTCTATGGCCAGTACCCGGCGTCCAAGGGCATCGTTAAAGAAATCCAGGTGTCCAATTCCAAGGTCTTGGCCCTGGTAGACCAAGGTCTGCTCTATTAGGATTGGTGGCTCGCTACCCCAACCTTTTAGGGAACGCGCATAAGATGGTACTTACGTCTTAAGTGGATCCAAGTGAGTTATTATTTTCAAGTATATGCTTTAGCAAAGTTTTCTAAAGTTTAAAGAAGTTTTCTAAAAGTTAAAGGAAGATTTAAAGTTAAAGAATTGCTAAAGTTCAAGTTAAGCCAAGAACAAGTAAGTTGAGACTTATTAATGCTTGAGTATACATGGTTTAGTTTTCTCTTAAGCATAAAAGTATCTCATGTGATTTCACATTGTTTAAAAAGCATGTTTGCACATTTTCGAGATTTTGTGAGCTAGATAGTACTTACTAAGCTTTTTGCTTATTAGTTGCATTTCCTCTTGCTGCAGGTAAAGGTAAAGGCAAGCAATTCTGAAGGAAGGCGACAAGGCGGGGCTGAGTGACGTGTGTGTGGTGGCTGACCTTGGAGAGGTCCTTGGGACAAGATGAATGAAGGATTTAAAGTGCATTTATTATAAAGTCTTAGTTTAAGTTAGATCATATAGCATTTATCCAAGTATTTGCGTTTTAGATATTTTGCATATCCTAAAACCATGAGTAAAGATTCCATGTCATTTTATTTAGCATACATATCCTTATGATTGCATTGGATGAGTATAAGTGTGAGTAGTTTTGAATATTGATACTTGATGGAGCTATTTGATGCATGTGCCAAGATATTGTGAGTTTCCCTTTGAATCAAGTTTTTATTGCTATAAATATGCCTAGAAAAGTTGCATTACATTCCAAAATGCTTTGGTAAGGTGTAGAACATGTGTTTTGGTATTATGAATGCATAGGAGTTAAGTTTGGTACAAAACTCTAGTTTAAAGTTTATATAGATTTTCATAACTTAATTTCTTCCGCAAAAGTTCTAATTTCAAGTTTATGAAGTTGTTTTGATTGGCTAAAATATTTAGGAAACTAGTATAGAGTATAGAAATGGTGTTGTGTCTTTGTATGACTTGAAACTATAAGTTTGGTGGACCATTGAGGCAAGGTTTCGAATCTGAATTTCAGATTTTCAGGCGTGCCAGTCGACTGGTTCAATATCAGTCGACTGCCCTATCGAACGGCAGCTTCTGTTCGATGCATCAGTCGACTGCCAAGAGGCCAGTCGACTGGTGCCGCGCCCAGAAACTTTGTGTGGCCGATACCAGTCGACTGGTTAGATGGCAGTCGACTGGTACCATTGCAGTGAAGTTCTAGAGAAAGGAAGTATGCCATTGTATCATGCATGACTATTAGAGTTAGAATATCATCCCTAGATGAATTTAAAAGAAAAAAAAAGAAGTTCCGCATTCTTAGTCGTGCATTAGAGTCAAGAAGTAGATAAAGTAACGATCCGTCAATGGTGGAGAAGGCGGGTCGCTACACCAAGATGGTGAATCTGCTGGATGACGTAACTGGCCATCAACTCCTCTGATTTCTGCATGCCATGTTAAATTTTTTGAGGTCTCTAAAGATTTTAACATGCGCTTAAATCTTGGTGTAGGAGGGAAATACCACACGACCTTGGCAGGAACACCTTTCTTCTCAATGTTCTTCTTAGTTAGCATCCACTGAGACAAGCCACATTTAGGGCAGTTTACACAGTCTTTATATTGCTTCCTATAAAGAATGCAATCATTGGAACAAGCATGAATCTTTTCATGAGTCAACGCCAAACAACTCAATGTCTTTTTTACATCATACATTTTTGATGGCAGATTGTGATTATCGGGCAACATATCCCCAAAATCCATTAGTAAATCTGAAAATAAAGCATCACTCATCCCATGCCTTGCTTTAGTATTATACAATTTCACAAGTGCACTCAACTTTGTATAACGTTTACATCCATTGTATAACGGCTTCTCTGCATCCTCCAAAAATTTCATAAAAGATTCTGGATTTTCTATATAGTTATCATATGCTGCCTGACACATATTAGCAGTTTCAAAATCATCGTGATAATTATCAATTGGCTCATGGTTGGTACTCAAATTTACTCTATCATTTTCAACAGACTCACCATGCCAAATCTAATTTACGTAATTTTGACTAAAACCATGGAAATAAAGATGCTCTCGAATGGACTTAACCGATCCTTTTTTTCAGATTTAAACATTTGTAACAAGGACAATGAATTCAATTAAGGTCAATATGAGGATTCTGTAAACAACTGCTAATGAACTGTTCCACACCCTCTTCATACTGTTTAGACCTTCTATCGGATTAAATCCAAGATTTATCCATTTCAGTCTAGTAAAATCATAAAAAAAGTAACAATAAACTTTGTGAACACAACCTGAAAATATTACAGTAAATAAGCAAAAGTTATAGAGAAAAACGACATAAATTTATGATAATTCATGCTATATGATGTGGAAGAAGCAATTTTACAAGGGAAAGAATTCTCCTTCAGCGAACTATTAATGTAAAAACTTTCTTGGTTTTGACTCTAAATGTACACTTAGGTACACTTAGGACTTTCTTGGTTATGAGCTCATTGCCTTCCCATTTTCCCTATCTATTATTATTACATTAGATTGAACATCTGAGCTTGTGGCCCTGGAATTAAACCAACATGAATATTTACCTAGCAAACACAACATTCTGTCTCATCTCCTATAATAATCTTTTATATAGTAATGATATACAACTTGAATACTTACCTAGCAAACACAACATTCTGTATTCGCTATTTGAGAATTTTGAAAGCATACTGGTGGTGTCAGGATTTTTGTCACATCTCCTATAATTAAAAATAGCATTTAATTTTTTTTAAATATCTAAGACAAAATACTGGTGGTGTCAGGATTTTTGTCACACATTGTGTAAGTAGAACTTGTGAAAATTTAAGTAGGCAGAAATATTTATGACAAGTAGGCTATCAACTGAAGTGGAAAGCTTAGGCAGTGAGCATTGCCTTTTGCTAATAGATATAATTAAGTCCTAGGAATGAATGGATAAATATTGTAGTTTACATCATCATCAAATCGTGCTAGTTCCAACTAATTTTTGGTTGGTTACATGTATCTTACCTCTCCAAATTACTTTTAATTTTCATCAGCTAAAGTTTCTCTATTCCTTCTATTCCTCACCTTTTATAGCACTGAACCATCATCAGTGGGCATCTGAAAGAAGTGGTAATCCAATTAAAATTCCTGGAAAATATGGTGTTGATACAATGAACCTCATTTCTGCAAAGTTGAGTGTTATACGATTTCAAAATATCTCTCTCAAAATTCTGATAGTCAATTTAACATATGAGCTCGAGGTAAAAAAAGAAGTCAAATTATATCTGTTTTGGCATACTTTCCTTTGATCTCAAAGAAAACCAACTTAACTTAACTAAAGAAGCTGTAAAAAAGAAAACCAACTCTATACCAATCTTATTCCTCAACTTAGAATAAAACAAGATACGAGTATAAACAAGAAGAATAAAACAGATATGGAGCCGCTATTAGTACTTGGAGAGAATGATATGGAGCCAGATTTTACCATCCAATAAAACCCTAGCACAGATATGAGTCCTTTGGAGAGAAAGATTTCTTCCTGAAGAGAAAGAGCCGCTATTAGTACTTGGGGTTCGCGATTTGGAGTTCCCAATCTGTGGTCGCCGCAAAGCAGAAGCAGAAAATAGAATGATAGGGGGATCGCGATCTGTGGTCGCCGAGAAGCAGGAGCAGAGAAGTGATGTGAACGGAGAAGAGAAGAGAAGAGATGGGAACACATCGCCAGGAAGCAACCTAGGTTGCTGAAGTAGAGCAGAGCAAAGAAGAGCAGAGCAGAGAAACTTAGGTTGCCGATTGAGAAGAGATGGGATGACGCGTGCGGGAGAAACTTAGGTCGATCGGCGAAGCAAAAGCTGCGAAGCGGGAGAAGCAAAAGTTGTGAAGCGATGATCGGCCGGCTGATATTTAGATTAAGTGCGGTAGAAAAGTAGGGAAGAGATCGAATATTACGGGATTAAGATACGGAGCGGGAGAAATTTAGGGGATTAAGCTGCGGAGCGGGTCTCGCTCGGCGCCAAGCGAAATAGGAGATTAACTGCAGAGCGGGAGAAAATTAGGGATATTAGCTGCGGAGCGATAGAAAAACCGGTTCAGATTTTATTTTATTTTACTGGTTCAATTTTATTACTTCGCCAATTAAAATTATAAATTTTATTGTAAACCTTATTACTTCATTAAATACAAATTACGAAGTAATAGTTATTAAAATTTTTTAAAAAAAATCTATTTTTTTAATCTATGAAGTCTAAAACTATATTTACTATGTCAATTTTATTATCGAAGTTTATTAATATATATTACTTCGTCATTAATTATCGCCGAAGTAATTGTTGGCGAAGTCTATTATCAAAATTCTACTAGTGACTAAACTACTTTAAGCATATGAATCATAGCATAGCATATTTAACAAGAAAGTATATAGTTCTACATTAAGCATGTATATCATAAAGAACTTCAACTCCAACAAGTAGTAAGCGTAACCATAAGAACTAACACATGCAGTTTATAAGTAGCAACATTAAGTCCATGAGAAATAAGTCCATAAGTAAGAGTAAAGACAACAGTAGGATTGATCTGCCAAGTCACTGCCACACACACATATGTCCTCCTGCTGCTTCCCCTTTAGTTTGATCTACAACATAAGAAGGTAGACTATAAGCATAAAATGCTTAGTAAGCTCCTTGCTTACTCACAAAATCCGTACATCACATATAAGTAGAAATCTACATCATTTGACATAAACATATAACATGAATAAACACTTTAAGCATCTAAAGTACATAAGCATAAACACTTAAAACATGAATATGTGTGTCGTTATTAAGGACATATGACATGAGTAAATACATAAAGCATCTAACATTCGCATAATATTTAAAACGTAATCATGTGCATAAACATTAAATATAGCATATGCAATATCATTAAACATAAACATGTGCATAAACATTAAACATAGCATATGCAATATCATTAAACATAAACATGTGCATAAACATTAAGGATGCTCTTTGAAAAATATATATAATATAATACTTGAACATTAACATATCATCATCATTGGGATTCCTGGCTTGTACCCATTCATCATTTGCGCGCATCCCTTAGTAGAGTACCAGGTAGCTAATCCCGACCTACTAAGGTACTAGGCAACCTCTAGCCTAGGGACAACTACGGTAGTCTAGAACCGGGGCCTTGCTTAGGAGCCCACCCTTTGGACCTTTTTCAAGATCTGGTACAAGCCAATACATAAAGTAAAATAGCATACATGATTCCTTTCCTTCCCATAGCAATTTCTCTTTAGCATAGCGTTCGTCATTTCTTAGAAATTGCTCTTTAGACATTCTTTTATTCATAATGTCATACATGTCATGGGCATACATTCACAGCATATATATCATCATAACTTTCACGCATAAACATGGCATGGAGAAAACATAATTTCATGGTAAGGAAATTCATAACATGCCAACTTATCATTCATGATTCATAAAACACATAATGTTCAATTTAAAACTAAGGATAATACACCTAGGAAACTTGTTCCATTTTTTTTCATCTATCATGGCATAATGAAATATGGATACCTTTAATTCCACCATAATTCAACATATTACCATAATTCAACATATATTATACTGGTCAAAAACATTTAGATAGGGTTATCATGGCATAAAAACACAACACAACATCACACAACTCTTACAACATGCATACATTGAATATCCTATTACCAAGAGACATCATCAAGTGAAGTAGTGACCTTAACCCATCCTAAAATCCAATTTAAGGTACTGATCATAAACTTCTAAAGTTCATATCAACATGAAAATGATAAAGAAACAAGAACAATTGATTCATACAACATGCATATAGTATATATTCTAACACTAGGAAATGTTAGCAAGTAACATGACATCTTTAACTCTTTTTTTTTCTTTTCATCTATCATGGCATAATGAAACATGGATACTTTTAATTCAACCATAATTCATCATATACTCTACTGATCAAAACATTTAGATAGGATTATCATGGCATAAAAACACAACACAACATCTTACAACTCATACAACATGCATACATTGAATATCCTATTACCAAGAGACATTATCAAGTGAAGTAGTGACCTTAACCCATCCTAAAACCCAATTTATGAAATTGATCAGAAACTTATAAGGTTCTTATCAACATGAAAATGACAAAAACAAAAGCAATTGATTCATACAACATGCATATAATACATACTCTAACACTAGGAAGCATTAGCAAGTAACATGACATCTTTAACTCATTTTTTTGCCCTTATTTAGGGTATTAACCGAACATGTTCAGAGGGGAAACATGGCCAAAAATATATATAAAACCCTCAAACAAACATTAACAAGGAATTAAAAACCATTAGCTAGTCAAAAAGAACCCAAACATCTTCTTATGGCCTAAAAGTCTATGGCTTCTTGAGAGCCTTAGCCTAAACTTTTAAGAGTCTTTTTGCTTCATCTTTTTTTTCATCATAACTCATAACTTAACATCAAGAAAATATTAGAGTCATTAGATAGCCTCAAACACAAACCTAGGCCCTAAATCCATGCTTGGCCGAAATCCACTCATAGGGAAAAACTTCACGATTTTTAGCAATACATCGCAAGATCATATAAGAACATAAACAAAACGTATATAAGCTATTATGTTGTAGGTGAGGGGAGTCTTACCCTTGTGCTAAAGATTTCCAAACAAAATATATCACCTAGAAGGAGAAAGAAAGAACTTCTTGCTCCTTGGCTCTTCCCTTTGCTTCACAAACCCAAAGCCTTCACTAGATCTTCTTGGAGAGAATTTTCTTGATGGAGAACGGGCTTGGGTGGTTTCGGCAATGAGAAGGAGGAGAAAATGCCTTATGACATTTTTTTTCTTTCCTTATCTTCTTATAGTAAATGAAGAGGTATGCCTCTTCACTTTCCATGGTGACCCTTTTCCTTCCATGGTGACTCTTCATCCTCCATGGTGCCTCTTCATCTCCCTTATCCTTACACCTATCTACAATTTCCTTTATCCTCCTAATAGCACTCCCTTGCTAGGTGAATTGGTTACATATGCATTCTTAAGGCTTACAACATCTCTAAGGTCCAAGGTTAGATCCTTGGCACCTACATCATTTCATTTTCCTTTTTATTCTTTTGCAAGCCCATCTAAAGTAAGGCCCATTACATAATGTGTTATTTCGTTTATTCTCATGGGGCCCATTAGGATAACTAATGAAGTGCTATTTAAGACCCATTAGGAATTTCCACCATTTAGAGCCCATATAAGTCCTATTAACACTTACACTAAAATTCCTACAACTCTAACTATTATTCATGAATCATACTCAATATGGCTATTATTCATGCAATTATACTCAATATTAGGGATAACATTGAAGGGAATTTTAGTGGGGTGTTACAGTAAATCTAGAGTAATCATCGATAATTACTAAGCAGTGCCGATTCCCGCTTAGTGACTTGGCTCCATGTGAATCAAATAGGTCAATGTGCAGGAGCTCAAGTGTGGTTTGAGTTAAGTCTGATTGAATTGGTTTGTGAGTAGACTTAGTTTGTTTACCTTGTTTACATGAATTGCAGATTGTGTTTTCAAAATTCTTGATTTTTGGTATACCTTCAATTAAACCAAGTTGGGTAATTTTGGAAATTAGTTTAACATGAGTGTGACCAAATCTCCTATGCCAAAGGTTGGATTCTTTTAATTGAGTCAAGAAGCATTTTGGTATTAAGGGTAGATTAATAGTGTAAACGTTATTTTTCCTAGTACCTTTAAGCATTATTCCTGAGTCTTCGAGGTTTCTAATCAGGCAGTCAGAGTTGGTGAAAGTAACTATGTAACCAGTATCACAGAGCTGACTAATACTAAGTAAATTAAAGTTAAAAATTTTAACCAAGAGTACTTTCTTAATAACAAAATCATATTTAAGTTCAATGTTACCTGACCCAATGACTTTGAGTGTAGCATTGTTGCCAAATGCTACTGAGCCTAGGTTCTTGAACTTCATTTTGGTGAATTTCAATTTGTCTCCAGTCATGTGTCTGGAGCATCCACTATCCAACATCCACTGGTTCAAATCTTTATGTTCCTACAAATAAAGTATTTGTTGATTTGGATCTATTAGAGTTAGGGATAGCCTAAATTGAATTTCACAGCCTAGTCTATCTCACCCAATCTAGTGTTATCAAATATGTTAACCTTATGGGTTTTGTGAGATAGGTTTTCAAAATAAAATCTTAATTTTGAAAAACGGTTATTTTTTTTAAAGACATTGAGTTAATTTTGAAAAATTTATAAGGTTAAATTTATTGACTTTTGAAAAAAAAATATGTTGAATCTTAGATTAATTGAAATTTGTGTTAGATTCAAATTTAACTAGTAAAGTGAATTTGATTTTCAGTAATTGGATTCCAAGTCTTGGCGAGGCACAAGACCTTCTTTGGCCGTAGCCTTATTGGAGCAACAACCCTTTCTTTGACAAAGCCTTTTACTAAAAATTCATCTTCAAGTTACTTCTTGAAAGATTTTGGTCTAACTAGTTTGGGTCTTGGATCGGTAGCTTCGGCTAGTTCCACCAGACTAAACAGACCAAGTAGTATATACTTGACCTTATTAGAGAGGCTTCCCTAACGTACTATCATCTCACCTCCACCCAATACTATGTTGTTCAAATTTCACCTCAATCACTTGTCCTTAATCTAACCAATCCTAAGTCTAAGCATGATAAGATTGCAAATAAAAAAAACAAGCAAGCAAGCAAGTAAATTAAAAGAATTATCTAGTTATAAATATGATTTTTATATTAGCTCCCCCTGGACTGAAGCCTCAATAAGGATTAGGCAAGATGTGAATCTTGTCCTTGGGGATCCAATACTGGTTTGGTCCAGCCGGTTTATTTAAACACAGCTTGGGGACCCATGCTTGGACTTGGGTTCTAGAATGGTTCAATACAGAATAATATGAATGTTGTCTCGACTTAGTTCGATAGCCTAATCTGGATCGGTTAAGAACGGACTTCTGCTTTCCAAGGATCATGTCAAGACCCTTGGAACCTGAAGTAAACCGTTCTAAGGCTACTCTGAGCTCCTTGACTTGAGTTTTCAAGGAGGAATTCTCTTCCTCAAGCTTTTGAACTTGAGTTGAGTTTCCTTCTTGAATTTGCTCGGTCAAGGACCTCGAGTCGGTTTCGTCTTTCAGGCGTTTTACTTCCTGTCGGAGGGACTCAACTCGGATTTTGGATTTCGCTAAGTTACGAGACAAATAAGAGATTAATTTAGATAATTCATATTCTGAGTAACCTCTTACAGTGATTTGCCCATTCTCCGAGATTGTGAGTCTTCCGTCGTCTGGTTCTGATTCTGATCCGGAGTCGATGTTTTCCGAGGCGGTTAGGGCGAGTAGATTCGCGTGCAAGACTTCTTCTTCTTCTTTGAAAGATGACTCATCCCAGGTGGGTTGAAGAGCCTTCTTTCTCCGCGCCTTCTTGTTTTCCTTTCGGTTAGGACACTCTGATTTGAAGTGTCCCTTCTAGTTGCATTCGTAGCAGATGACGTTGCTTTTGCCTTTCGAGCTCGTTGAAGGTTCCGCTGGATCTTCCTTTCTTCGGCTTGACTTTTTCTTGCTCGTCTGGTGCTTAATTTCCTTGTAGTAATCCCGAGCTAGCCGAACCAACTTGGGTCGATCCCCTTGAGTATCTTCTGATTCCGTGTCTAAGTCGGACTCGGGTGCTAGTTGAAGCTTCTTTTTGGGAGTCTTTCCTTGAGTTTTACTTGCAACAAAAGCTATACCTTTTTTGACCAAGGTAGCATTAGTCTGTTCATGCAGTTTTAACTATGAAAATAACTCATCTAGTTTTATTTCTGATAGATTCCTAGAAACCTTGTAGGCATCCACCATAGACGCCCACAATGAGTTTCTTGGAAATGAATTTAAAGTATACCTTATTAGGTCATGGTTTTCAACCTTGTGACCTATCGTGTGCAGCTCGTTCATTAGCTCCTAAATTCTGGCGTGGAGTTGGGCTGCAGTCTCGCCGTCGTGCATCTTGATTGTGTAGAGTCTGTTAAGCAACATATCTCTCTTGCTGATCCTCGTGTCGGAAGTACCTTCGTGCAGCTCGATCGGCTTGTTCCAAAGCTCCTTTACGCTGTTGAAGGGTCCTACCCGGTTCAACTCCTCTTTTGTTAAACCACATTGCAAAGTTTGGGTCGCCTTTGCGTCAGTCTCAATTTTCTTCTTCAGTGTGCTATCCCACTCGGTATAGTGTTGCACCACGCATTGTGCATTTTTAGGAATTTCCAGCCCAGACTGGATAATCATCCACATGTCCACCTGAGTTTTCAGGTGGACTTCCATCCTGCTTTTCCAGTAGGAGAAATCTTCTCCACTGAAAAGAGGAGGTTTGGCGGTGCTGTATCCCTCTTGCATGACCATTAAAATTTTAACTGTAAATGAAGAAAAAGGAAAGTCGTTCCAAGACTGAGTCTTGGATTAGTAGTGCTGGAGGAATATTAACAACGAAAAGCAAATCGAGTGGTGTTGCACCAACCTCGATTAACGAGACAATTTGAGCAAAAAAATATATTAAAATTCATAAATCTGAAAAAAAAAATTCTTAAACTGGTGGTTGTACCAAGTTTGAGCCACCCGCTCTAATACCACTTGTGGGATCGGATTGAAACGATAGAGGGGGGTGAATATCGTTCATAAAACTATTTCGGAAGTGTTAGAGTAATTGCACAATGGAAAATAAAACCAATCGCTAACACGATTTGTTTTTACTTGGTTCGGAGTCGCGGTCGGCTCCTACTCCAAGGCCCATGGTCCTTGACCATTTACGATGGGCAATTCTATATTTTCGTGAAAAATTACAATTCGAGAGTACAAATATAGAATTGAAAACAGAGTTACAACACTTAAAGAAAAATTAGTTTTACCGACGACCGGAGAGGTTGGATGTTTCCGGAGCAGTGGGTCATCGTCAGCGCTTGAATCACGAGTACGAAACTTGTCGGAGTGGAGTGCTTGAGCGTAGGAGTTGAATGCAATTGATATCGAAGCCTTGGGGGTGAACCCCCTTTTATAGTGGTTAGTTGGGCGCCTGTGTTGAAGGGGGCACCTGACACGTGACCTCTCCTGCGCGAACTCCAATCCGCAGGCTTGGTCAGTGCCTATCCCCTTCATTGAGGCGCTTGAGTTGACTGGGGTGCCTGTGTTAACACAGGCGCCTCACTTGACTTGGTTCAGAGGCTTCGTAGCTGGTTTCTTCGAATGCTTAGAGTAGCCTTGCACTAGGGCGCCTGTCTCAACACAGGCGCCTAGCCTAGTAAGGCGCCTCACTCCATTGAGGCGCTTGAATGTAGAAACTTCATCCCTTCGTTCCTACAACTAGGGTTAGTTCCAAAGACATATAAAGCATACAAATGATAAGTTTAAGACATTATTTACAGCCTGAGCTGTCTTGGTTCTAACTTTGGGTCTCCCAAATGGAACCCTAGGCCTACCTGACGCCTAATGTTCCCTCCTATGGGGAACATGTCCTCACCTACTCCTCTCGGGAGAATTTACCTTTTTGCCAACCGACTCCTCCAGTTGGACTTTTGCCCAGCTTCACTCACCAGGTCTTCGTGCCCAATTTACGTCAGGACTTAGTTGCCTAGCCCGCAGCCAGGACTTAGTGGTAATTCATAGAACCAGGACTTAGTGTCTAGTGTACCTAGGACTTTCCTGCACACTTAATAAGCTTGTTAGATCACAACCAAATCTTAGCTTCTGAACTCATTGCCATTATCAAAACATAGGTTCGACTTTGGTGCTTCCGGCACCAACAGGGGTTACGCTCTCCCTACTTCACCCATATTCTTTTATGTCTTCTCTTCATCTCCTAGATTGAGGCACTGACTTGAGCGTCAGAGTGGGCTCCGTCGGACAACCTCCGGCGTGTTGCCCTAACGCTCATGTTAATCCCGCAGGGTGTGAAGTTCTTCCTCCAGCGTCAGCGTCCGCGTGGGCTGAACCTTGGTGACTGGCCGTCGACGTTGATTCTTTCAGGAACAAGTTTGGCGTCGTCTATGGGAAACTAGTAAAGCACCAGAAGGAGCATCGATGGCAGAGCCGGCGGGACTCTCCATTGTCCTGACGAAGGAGGAACTGGATCGCTTGGTGGCCAACGCCATCAAAGAGGCACTCGAACAACACCAAATCGAGTAGGCCGCCTCACAGCGAGGTGCTTCTGTGCGGGAGGAGATCCCCAGAGTCTCCATCTCGCACTCTCAACCGCGAAGATCCGTTACACCACCTGGGCGACGCGCCGGAGCAGCCCCGGACCACCTACGAGACTCTCCCGGAGACATTGAGAAGGACAACTTGGTAGCCTCTAGTGCGCTGAGATATGAAGATGGACAGGGGAAGAGGGAGGAACCTAAGGCATCCCCTAAGGCTCCGTCTACTCCCTTCTCATCTGAGATTGTAGAAGACCCCATGCCGAAGCAGTTCCATGGGCCTGAGATTGTTGATTACGATGGGAAGACAGATCCGGAGGATCATATCTGCAAGTTTGAAAACGCGACGCTCCTACACCAATATACCGACAGTGTAAAGTGCTGGGTGTTCTTGAACACCCTGTCCGGAGCAGCCCAACGATGGTTCCAGAGGCTGCCTCCAGGTTCTATCAACTCCATCATGGAGTTTAGAACCACCTTCCTCTATCACTTCGCCAATAGTCGTCGCTATCAGAAGACGACACTCAATCTATTCGCTCTCAAGCAGAAGCCGAAAGAGCTGCTCAAGGAGTACAACCAGTGGTTCAACCGGGTGGCACAACAAGCCGAAACCAGTCTATCTTTTTGTGATTTTTTTTCATTTCTTTTGGAAATTATTTTTCAAAAATTATTCCTTTTGAAAATTTATCTATTTCAAAATGATTTTTGCTTAAAAAGTTATTATTTCTTTTAAAATATCTTTCGAAAAATATTTCTTCAAAAATTATCATATTCTTTCAAAATTATTTTTCTAAAAATACTTTAATTGCTCTTATGATTTGTATATATCTAAAGACACATAGAATGTTTTCTTTATAATCTGTAAGGATTCCTAAGATTGTATCTGGCTTAGGAGGATTCTCAATCAAAAGAACAACTCGTGTTTTGATTATTTAAAAAAAAGGGAATATATATATATATATATATATATATATATAATGTAATTTTTTTCGTTTGAATCAAACCCTAAGACTCAGAGGAATATCTACTTATGTTCAACAAGTGTCATAGGACTGTGTCAGGTTTAGGGGGAGTTTAAATTAAATGAACTATTAGAAGTTTTAAAAAATACTATATTTTAAGAAAATACTATATTTTCAAAAACATTATTTGTGAAAATACAATATTCTCATTTTTTAAAATATTTTTTATTAAAATCTTTTTGAACATCTTTGAAAATCTTTGGAAAATTGCTTGAGTTTGGCGAAATCTTCAAGACACATAGAAAAGTTTTCCTTGTAGTTAACAAGGTTTCCTAAGATTGTGTCAGATTAGGGGGGAAGTCAAACCAAAAAATTTATTTTTTTGAAAATTAAATACTTAAATTGGAAATATTTTATCTTGATTGAAAATCTCTACGACACATAAGAAATTCTCTTGTGGTCAACAAGATTCCTAGGATTGTGTTAGATTTAGAGAAATTCAAATCAATAAAGTATTTATCTTGTCAAATATTACTCAAGTACTTAGCGTTCCCTAAAATATTTTTTTTAAAAAAGGAGTACTTGGCTTATAGAATAAAATAAAAAAAGGATGATTTTTGAAAAGTATATTTTCTTTAAAAAATCTTAAATATTTTTAAAAATCAAATTTTTGGTCCAAATTTTAAAATCTTTATTATTGTCTTCTATTTCTTTTTTGATGTGTGTCAATGGGGGAGAGAGCACTTAAGTAAGTTAGATTTTTTTTCGGTTTTTACCAAAGTATTGACCTAAAACCCTTAGACTAAAACCTAACTTAAGATTATTGTCAAATATCAAAAAAGGAGAGATTGTTGGTGCAAAGAGTATCAAACATGAATAGTTAATCTCTAGTGTTTCGATGTTTAACAATATACTAAGGCCTAGTCAAAGTGATCAAGGGTTAAGCCAAATATGACCTGATGTTTGGTAAGGTAAACCCAAGCTTGATTAGGTTGACCAAAGGGTTAGCTAAATAGGACTTGATGTTTGGCAGGGTGATCAAACCTAGATCTGATATGTTTGACAATATACCAAGGTTTGATCAGTTTGAAAAAGGGTTAGTCAAACAGGATTTGATGTTTGGCAGAGAACCCAGGGTTGGTCAGTTTGACCATGAGATAAGCCAAACAGGACTTGATGTTTGGACTAAGCCAAACATGACTTGATGTTTGGCAGAAAGAAGTCTTGTCAGGATTAAGATGAATAGCAAAGAAGTCCTTATCGAGGCACGAAGTCCTGGCCGAGGGTTGGGCACCTAAGTCCTGGTTCAGGGAATTGGGCAGGAAGTCTTGACTCTTGCAAGGTTGAGCACGAAGTCCTAGTCGGGGATCAGGCAACGAAGAGTTGGCAAGTGAAGCCGAGCATGAAGACTTGGTCCGGGGGACCAAGCAGAAGACTTTCCCAAGCGGGGATCGCAGGTAGGAGTCGAGGCAGGTCGTGGTCGAATACCATCGAGTTCTGGATTCTCGGAGGCCAAGCAAAAGTCCAACTGGAGGTCCCGGTTGGCAAATGGTAACTTCTCCAGAGTGGAGTAGGTGAGGACGTGTTCCCCAGTGAGGGAACAATAGGCGTCGGTCCGACCTAGGGTTTTGGATGAAACCTGAATGTCAGGACCAAGACCGCACTGGCTGTATGTGATTCATACATGTTTCAATTATATATATTATTGGATGCGTGGAACTAACCCTTGTTACAGCTAAAAGGAGAAAGCAGCTCGACTGGGAGCCTGAATGGGACTCAGGCGCTTGAGAGCTGATAGACGACGGTTGAGCTGGCGCAATGATCAGAATCCTAGTTGTCATGGCGAGTGTTGAGTGGTGGATCCACGTCAACACTTAGGTGCCTAAAAGGGAATTAGGCGCCTGGCCAGGATAGAATTTGACTGGGTAACAGATAGAGTTTTTGCTCGATATACTACAACGGGGGCGCCTGAATGGTCATTCATGATGCTGAGTTACTACTATAAAAAGGGGTCGAGTGCAGCAGTTTAAATCATCAACTCTCAAATCCGCTAACTCATTCCCTTCAATGAAAAAGTTCTAATATGAAGCTCTGCGACCTAGTAGGCTCCAAGAAGAAGTGTGTGACGCTTCGGACTTCCAGAGTTGGCCGAGACCTTCACACTTTGGTTTGCGTATTACAAGTTGTACTTATTTCATTATTATTTGTGCTTGTACTTAAACTATAAGACGGGTTTCTACGCCTCTGATAAACTTCCGGAAAGAAGACCACTAATGGATGGGCGCTTCCCGTAATTAGGACTTAGACGTACTGACCCTGGGGGGTTAGGAACCAAGTAAATCACGCGTGATTGCATTGTATATTTTCGCTTTATCTTTTATTCCATTGCTACTAACAACATTGATATTAAGCAAATGATCGATGAAGGTCTGACGAAATGTTTTTGCGAAGCGATATTCACCCCGCCTCTATCGCTCAATCTCGATCATACACTTATCACCTAAGATTCACTCCCCTTGGATTTTTTCATTTACTTAGAGTTCACTCCTCTAAGACTTTTCACTCTTGCTAGTTATCTGTGTTAGGATCTGGGATGGCTAGAGAGGGGGGGGGTGTGAATAGCCACCCACCAAAAACGTGCTTCTTTTTCTTTCTGCACTCAAGTTAGCAGCGGAAAAACAAACAAATAGAAAGAAACAAACAGAGAATAACACAAGGATTTACAAGGTTCGGGGATAACTTGCCTCTACTCATTGGCATGCCCGTGAGGTGGGCGATCCCTTGATCGTCGACAGATCAGGACCCAGAGTGAATTCGGCTAAAATCTTCTCATTCTCGGTGGAGTAACCTCTTCACAAATGTCTCAAACGAATAACAAGTTAAGCACAGGAGAATCTGAGAAGCTTACACAACAGATGAAGCAGACAGCTCAAGCAAGAAGAGAATACAGAGAACACAAAACAACTCAACACCAGACACATCACTCTGTTCTTTGTTCTCGTTGTGTCTCTGCTTCGCCAGCTTCTTCTTAAGCTTTTCTTCTGTAGCACACTTACAAGCTTCGTCACACACTGACCCACGACGTCGTCACCCACTGACTCACTGACCACTTCTGAGCTCATTGAAGTCATCCTCTTCAGCTGCAGCTTCAGGTCAGACACCGTTGAAACCTGTAAATGTGTATCAAACAAAATAGCACAGGTAAAAGTCACCCTGGACCCTTCTTCTTGCTCCTCCATTTGACTTTCACAGCTCTGTGTTATCTGCACACTCACAGACTCATTAGCGAAGCAAATCAAAAGCGAATCAGAAATCTGACAACAATTTGAATTAAAGTTCTGAGGTGTTGATCGGTCACCTTGACTGATCAGACACCATCCTGACCAATCAGACTCTATTTGGATCGATCCAGTGATGTTCTGATCATTCTCACTGACCGATCAGAGACCAGGGGATCGGTCACCAGACCGATCCCTTATCTTACTGGGATTTCAAGCCAAACTACCCTAATCGGTCTTACTGATCGATCAGGGCAGTGTTGATCGGTCAACCTGACCGATCAGCCAGGTGGCTGACTGATAAGGGTCCATCTTGAACGGTCCAGCCTAGTTCTAATCGATCACACTAACCGATAAGATAACTCTCTGTGACCTCACAGAATGTTTTCTGATCGGTCACCAGGTCGTTCAGAAAGCCTTCTGTTTCCTCAGAAGCTTTCTGGATCGGTCAACAGACCGATCAGTCATCCTGGATCGGTCTTGTGACCAATCTACTATCAAGAGAGTTCGTGCCAACTCCCTGATCGGATTTAAGACCGATCCAGCTCTGATCATTTCGTCCCTGAGTCCAGAGAACAGGCTCCCTTGCCTTCTCTAACTCAGTCTGGTCCGGGAGAACGAGCTACCGAGCCCTCTGTGACTTGTCCCGGTCCAGAGAATGAGCTACCGAGCCCCCTCTGACCAAAGTCTGGAGAATGAGCTTCGAGCCCTCTCCGACTCATCCTGTTCCAGAGAACGAGCTACCGAGCCCTCTCTAACCTAAGACCAGAGAAGAGCTACCGAGCCCTCTCTGACTCATCCCGGTCTAGAGAACGAGCTACCGAGCCCTCTCTGACCTAAGTCCGGAGAACGAGCTATCGAGCCCTCTCCGACTCACCTCGGTCCAGAGAATGAGCTACCGAGCCCTCTCTGACCTAAGTCCGGAAAATGAGCTACCGAGCCCTCTCCAACTCATCCTGGTCCAGAGAATGAGCTACCGAGCCCTCTCTGACCTATGTCCAGAGAACGAGCTACCGAGCCCTCTCCGACTCATCCCGGTCCAGAGAACGAGCTACGGAGCCCTCTCTGACCTAAGTCTAGAGAATGAGCTACCGAGCCCTCTCTGACTCACGTCGGTCCAGAGAACGAGCTACCGAGCCCTCTCTGACCTATGTCCGGAGAACAAACTACCGAGCCCTCTCTGACCTATGTCCGGACAACGAGCTACTGAGCCCTCTCCGACTCATCCTGGTCCAGAGAATGAGCTACTGAGTCCTCTCTGACCTATGTTTGGAGAATGAGCTGCTGAGCCCTCTCCGATCCATATCGGTCCAGAGAATGAGCTACCGAGCCCTCTCTGACCTAAGTCCGGAGAACGAGCTACCGAGCCCTCTCCGACTCAACCCGGTCTAGAGAACGAGCTACCGAGCCCTCTCTGACCTAAGTCTGGAGAACGAGCTACCGAGCTTCTCTGACCAGTATACACAATCCAAACTTAACTATCCTATCTCAATTCTCACTCAACCGAACTTAAATCGGTGTCAACATCAAAACAATAATCAGGTCAAACTGCATCAACAATCTCCCCCTTTTTGTTGTTTGACAACACGATTTAAGTTTAGGTATCAGGTGAAAATAAAAGTCAAGTTATTATTGCAAGGGAATCAGAATCCTCCCCCTATAATAGTTAAGTTCGATAATAGGTAAACAAATCCTAAACTTAACTAATCATCCTCTCCCCCTTTGTCAAACACCGAAAAGGGTGTAGACTGGTTATTAAGTTTAAAATCTCCCCCTTAAAACAAGGGTCTCTCCCCAAAACCAAAAGAAACAAAGAGTAAGATTTGAATTGCATATGAAAGGCATATACCATAAATATATCATGGAAAAAACGTATATGCATCATATGGCTCTAAGTATTGCAGTAAAAAGTAAACACAAAATATAACTGATGACTAAAATAAAAACTGAAACAGGCATAGCGCAATGTCATCAATCACATAGTCATAATAAAACATCCATAAGTCAAAGCATACATCAGAATACATCAGTCCTGATCATCATCAGCACGTGGGACATCAAACTGCATCGGATCAGACTGCATCAGATTAGAGAGTCCTGATCAGTCTCCTTGACCGATTAGGGAGTATCCTGATCGGTCTGTGGACCGATTCCTGATTGGATCAGATTTCAGATAAGTGTCTGAAACTCTGATACGTTTCAGAAACTCCTGAAATTGTTCCAAACACCCCTTCTAATACCCTAAGAATTTAATTTCTTTGATCCTAAAGGTGTTCCCTTAATCAAAATTTATTCCTCGACACCATGAATCAAGTGGAAGGTCATTCGCAACTCCTTCAATTGATGTAAGCTGTAATCCATATAGCTTGTGATCTACGACAGTAGATGGTGCTACTGCCCAAGTGAAATTATATAAATCACTGCACTCATGAGTATACCCTCAGTCTTCTCTACTTGCTTCAGTTGTGTCGGTTTTGGCCTCATTTGCTGGAAAGGATGGTGAGTTATATTATTCTTTTGTCTTAGGTAGGTCACTGACTCTTGTGGTCTTTTGACATTTATATTCATAATTTTTTAGAAGCACACTTTTGTCTAAAAAGGTAGCAGGATTGGGAAGATTCATTTCGAGGCCTCTACTACATGCTAAGGAAGAACATTTGTAACATGTTCTATGGTATTTCACTAAACTTTAATCATATTAGTCTTCCATCATCTTGAACAACTATTTCACTAAGCAGTTGTCAGACCATGTGCATCTCTCTTTATTGTTGCTACATTATTATGATCTAAAGAATTATTATTATTATTTTTTAATAAATTTTTTTATGTGATGGCTATTCTTGGATAAATGAGCATCGTCGTTTCTGTGACTGACTAAAAAATAATGTATACAAATTACAGCTTACTATTCCTTGGTTTAAGAAGTTACATGCTCTAGTATCAAGTTTGTATAAAAAATAATGCTCCAACCAATTTTACATGATTGGAATGCCCAAGTATGTTCTTGGAACCAAATATACATGTATTACGCATTGATTTTCTCCTTGACTAGAAGGACATTCTTGATTCCAAGACATTTGGATATTTGAAAGTCACCTATTCCTACACCCTTGAGACTAACATTGTTACCGAATGAAACATTACCTCTACTTTTGCTTTGTAGGGTAGTGAATAAATGATTTATCCCTGGTCATGTGTTTGGAGCACCCACTACCAACAAACCATGTTGATAGATGCTCCCCCTCAACCAATGTCTACACAATACGAAAGATAGATAATTTAGGTACCCAAACCTTGGGACCTAATGCACCTACAATGCAAGTCTTTGGCACCCATGCCTTGGTCATTTTCTTTCTAAGTCTTTGAACCCTAGAAACATTTGGTGATCTAAATTGGGTTCTAGACATCAATGACACAAAACTAGGTTCCTTAGATTGATAACCTATACCGACCTTGTTGTAGACCGCTCTTTGGGAGTTGAGAATCATTTCCAAGGTCTTAGAGCTATTTGAAAATTTCCCAAGAAGATTCTTGAGTTTTTCAACTTCACTCTTTAAGGCATTGTTCTCATTCTCAAGGGCGTCAACATGCAAGTCATTTATATCGTCATTCTTGGAGGTTTTCAATTATTCTACTTCTAATTTTAATGATTTTACCTTGTCCTTATATTTTTTAAGCAATGTAGTCAAACAAGCAATAGTTCTATATCACTTATCAAGTTCGGGAGAGATTACCTCTTCATCATCTGAAGATGATGAAGCCGTGGTTGAAGGGTCACTTGACTCGTCATTACTCTCCATGTTTGAATCTTCTAATGCCATGAGAGCCACGTGACGGGTGCTCTTCTCCTCCTTCTCCTCCTCCTACTTATTTTCCTTCTTCTTCTTTCCTTTGTCCCCTGCTACAAGAGCAATACCCTTCTCTTTTGGACCTTTGTTAGCAAGCTCATGTAGCTCTATTTCACAAAAGAAATCATCTAACTTTACAATGGAAAGATCCTTAAATACCTTGTAGGCATCCACCATGGATGACCACAAGGCATTCCTAGGAAATGATTTGAGTACATTGATAATTAGCATTTTATGTCATTATATTTGCTCATTTATTTAGCATTTTTTTATCCTCTCGTACGCTTAAACCATGTTTATACCATATTTTATGATTAGGATTTATTTTTGGAGCTCATTATAATTTCCTCTAAATTTTGGCATTATTTCATGATTTTTGTAGGGAATTAAAAATTGGACCTAGGACCAAGGCTTGGGTCAATTCAAATGAAGATAGTTCAATTCAGCCAACCCAATTTGGACCCCAAAAGGGCTTGGGCTGTGAAAGGGCTTGGGCAGTGAAAGGGCTAAGCTGGCTGGGCTGAAAGGGCTAAGCTGGCTGGGCTGAATACGAGCTGGACAGGCCTGGGCCGAACCAAAAGGGTCTAATCAACCCGAGTAGACCCCTTCTCCATCGGCTCACCCACGCGAACCCATCTCCTCTCCACTCGATCACGATCTCCTCTCGAATCACACAGAGGTGACTCATCTTCTCCATCCATCTCCTCACCACCAAGGGGGTCGGCGGCCATCTTCCTCCTCCCCATCTCACCACCGACCGGCCTCCATCTCACCCCCATCTCCTTCTCCACCGCAGCTACCATCACCAAGCACCACGCCCACCTCTCCTCTTCGGTTTAGAAGAGGAGATCCCTCCATTCCATCCGAGCTCCGGCTACCTCTTCTTCCACCCTCTTCGCCATGGACTCCACATCCTCTGGATCCCGGATGCCAACATGAGGGGCAAACCCTAGAGAAGCGGCCGGACGATCCTCTTCTTCATCTACCTCCACTTCTCCTCTCTTCTTTAGAACCCTAGCGCCACGACCCCTTCATCCCAATCCATTTCCTTCGCCAGCAGTTCTTCAGATCCATTCCGGCAGCCTTCATCAGATTGTTTGATTTGTTTAACGTAGTTGAATGTTATGTGTTTGATGATGAATGCTTGTATTGATGCTTGATTCCCCATGTTTGGATTGCACGTACTATGATTGAATTCTTTCATGCCTACCATGTGTTCGATGAAATGTGTCTTCCATTAGTTAGGTTTTAATTGATGCATTTGAGTTTGTTGATTTCAGTTGAATGCTAGATTTAGATTTGGTTTTCATTTAAATGCAATTAAGATAGGTTAGATTAGATTTCTTTATTGCTGTAGGTTTTGTTCCATGTTTAGTTTGGTTGATGCTTAATTTCAAGTTGTCCTTTTCTTTTCTGCAATTGTAGTTAGGATAAATTAGATTTCCTTACCTGCATTGTCTTCCATTAATTAGAACTAGATTTCATACTTGTTTTGCTATTTCTTTTCGTAGTCTTAACGTTCAAATCCAAACACCAGTTTAATATCCAAATTCCAAAAGCAATAATTTGAAATCCTACGATTATTAACCTATCATTACATTCCTTGAGAGACGACTCGAGTTACTCTATACTGCATTAGTTTAGAGGAGTTCGATACTTTAATTGTATTTGAAACCGTAACACGACTAAAACGGTTATCATACATACCTTACAAGGTCACGGTTCTCGACCTTCTCATCGATTGAGTGCAAACCATTAAGGATCTCTTTGAATCGACCATGGAGCTCACTCTCGGTTTCAGAATCTTTCATGGAAAGGTTCTAGAGTTGGTTGAGGAAGAGATTCCGCTTTGCTATCCGGGAGTCTCGAGTGCCTTCATGTAGCTCTATGAGCTTGTTCCACAGAACTTTGGCACTTGAGAAGGGACCAACCTTAATGAGTTACTCCTTGGTCATCCCACACTGCAGGGTGACCACTGCCTTGGCATCTGTCTCTCCCTTTCTTGTTTGTTCGGCTGACCATCTGGATGACTCAAGCTCCTTGCCCTCAGCATCCTTTGGAGGAGTGAATCCCTCCTTGACAGAAAACCACATGCCAATGTCAGTTTTCAGATAGTACTCCATCCTGGATCTCCAGTATTGAAAGTCTGCTCCATCAAAGAAAGGTGGACAGTTGTGTTGGATTGAGAGAAACGATAGAGGGGGGTGAATATCGTTAAACGCTTTTCGGATGAAAACTAGAGCAAGTACGCAGCGGAATAAAAACAATCGCGAACACAGGTAGTTTTACTTGGTTCGGAGCCTAGGTCGACTCCTACTCTAAGGCCCACGGTCATTGACCGTTTACTGGGGGCAATTCTATATGTGCGCAATAATTCTTACAAAAAGATTACAGTAGTAGTATAACAGAAATGAAATGACAGTTCTTCGTTACCAACATCCGGTATGGGATGTTTATCGGAGCAGAGGGACGTCGTCGGCGCTTGTGTGTCGAGTTGGGAGGTTTCTGGAGCCAAGCGCAGGAGCAGAAGAACGTAACAGCGTTGGAAGAAGTGTTGTCCGAAGCCTTGGGGTCGAGGGCCCTTTTATAGGCCCTAGGGGCCCCCAGAACATCGGGGGTGCCCCCCATGTGTCGGCCGATCTGACTTTCACTCGGTCAGCTTCTGATCCCATCAAACTCGGGATCATATCTTGACGGGGGCGCCCGTATTGACCGGGTCAAATCTTATCCCTTGGCTTTGCTGGCTTCTGGTTCGTAGGCTTGCACTGGGGGCGCCCGGGAGCATAGGGGGCGCCCGGGAGCACGGGGGCGCCCCGCCCATATGCTGCAGAAGCTCACTTTTGCTTTGCTTTGTTTTGTGTTCACCTTGGGGGCGCCCAGGACACTCTGGGCGCCCTGGTCAGCTGCTGCCTCACTCCTTTGAGGCTCTCTGAGCTGCAGACACTCGTTCCTTCGGTCCTGCATCCAGGGTTAGTCCAAAACAACATAAAGCAATATTATATTAATTTTATACAGCCTTAGCTGTCTTGGTTCTGACTTTGGGCCTCCAAAATGGAGCCCTAGGTCGAACCGACGCCTACTGTTCCCTCGTCGGGGAACGCGTCCTCACCTACTCCTCTCAGGAGAATGTACCTGATGCCAACCGGCTCCTCCGATTAGACTTTTGCCCAGCAGTCCTTCGCTAGGTGCCTAGCTGTCCTTCGCCAGGTCTTCAGTACCAAGCCGTCCTTCGCCTGGTGCCTAGCAGTCCTTCGCTAGGTCTTTGTATCATGGCATTCCTTCGCCAGGTGTCTAGCAGTCCTTCGCTAGGGCTTTGTATCCAGGCATTCCTTCACCAGGTGCCTAGCAGTCCTTCGCTAGGGCTTTGTATCCTGACATTCCTTCGCCAGGTGCCTAGCAGTCCTTCGTTAGGTCTTTGTATCATGGCATTCCTTCGCCAGGTGCCTAGCAGTCCTTCGCTAGGACTTTGTTTCCTGGTAGTCGTTTGCCAGGTGCCTAGCAGCCCTTCGCTAGGACTTTTCCTACACACTTGAGTAACATTGTTAGATCACCAATAATACTTAACTTTGAACCCTTTGTCAATATCAAAATAAGGTTCGATATGATGCTTTCTGCACCAACAATCTCTCCCTTTTTGATTTATGGCAACACGATTCAAAGTTAAGTAAAAATTACAACAGTTTAAGCAAAAGTTAAGTATGAGAAAAAAAATTTTCTCATACTCCCCCTAAATCATTGTGTTATAAAATACTTAACTTAACACTTAACTTTGACCCTTCCTCCCCCTTTGACATATATCAAAAACAAACATGGGTGAACAAGGTAAACTAAAAAGTTTTTGCAAACCTAATTTTGTTACAAAACTTTTACTTGGCTTTGCAAAAAGAATTTTACTTAGGCAAAATTTTGAAGCTAAATTTCCCTAACAAATGGTTCAACTTTAAGAATTGGGAGAAAATTTGTTTTAAAAGACTTTGTTTGGAAATACTTTGTGTATTTTGAAAAATAAAATCTTTTAAAAAAAATTCTAGACAAGTTTTAAAAAAAATCTTTATTTAGAACCATTTGTCAAAATTTTCAAAAAGTTTTTGCTCAGACAAATTTACTAAGAAAGATTTTACTTAGAAAAGAAACATGTACTTAAAAACATTTGAATCATTTAGACATACTTGAAAGCACTTGAAGTAGTTTGAGATTTTAACAGCACCTAGCACTTAAAAACAGTTTGAAGTACTTAGAAATTTTTAAAGTACTTTTTTTTAAAAAATTCTTAGACCAATTTTAAAGCACTTAGAAATACTTAGCTTTTTGTGATAACGAGATAAAAAATTTCTCTCTCTTTTCTATTTCTCTCCCCCTTGGCCATATATCAATAAAGAGGTTTTGAAAGAAGATTTAATTAAGAAAGAAATGTGTGTATCAGAGTTTATGAGCTTTGAAAATAAAAATACTTGTTATAATTCTGAAAGTATAGCAAGTAGCTTAAATTGTACCAATGAAAACTCCACTTTGAAAAGTATTGTGAAAAAAATATTTTGTATTTGTAGGCAAGTTTTTAGAAAATTCACGTACTTAGAATACTATTGCCTTAGAAAAGTATTAGTACTTTTTGAAAACATTATATTTTGAAAAATAGAAGTACTTTTGAAAGATATTATGCAATTTTTGAAAAATATAAGTACTTTTTTAAAATTATGCATTTTTGAAAAATATGCAAGTACTTAAAAAAAATAGATTGAGCCTTTTTGGAAAGTCTAAGTACTGTTTTTGAAAACTATTAGACTTTGAAAAATATAAATAATTTTTGAAAAGTATTATGCATTTTGAAAACATAATATTTTACTTGACTAGGTTTCTTTTCCAGTCTGACACAATCCTAGGAAACCTTGTTGACTACAAGGACATTTTCCTAAGTGTCTTGAAAATTTCTCCAACCCAAGTAAATATTATAAAAGTAACTTTATAATCCACAAGAATTTTGAAAAATAAAATAATAGTATTTTAGAACAAAAATTATTTAAGTTTTCAAAAGGATTTTAAACTTGCAGTGCATGAAAATATATAATTTTGAAAAAATATTCAATAATTCTTTTAATTTAATCTCCCCCTAAGCTTGACCCAGTCCTAGGAAGCTTGTTGGCTAAAAGCGATCTTCCTCTGAGTTTTAAGGTTTGATTTAAATTATAAGAATTATCTAATAACTTCAAAACAAATAATTACAAAAAAAACATTTCAGAAATTCTTCTTTTGACTCAAACTCCCCCTAAATTTGACACATCCTAGGAGTCCTTGTAGATCATAAAGTGGACCTTCCTCTGTGTCTTTAGGGTTTATTAAAATCAAAAGAATAATTTTGAACAATCTTCTGAGTATGATAACTTTCAAAATTTTTGAAAACATAACTTGAAATGATAGCACAGTTTTCGAAAATCATGATGATAATTTTTCAACGAGATAGTGATATCGAGGGTTTTTGAATAAGTTTTAAAGCATAAGGTTTTTGAAAAATTTGAATTTTTTCGAAAAAAAATTTAAGAAGAACTCCCCCTGTATTCGACACGGTCTGTCTTTTACCTAAGTTCCTTAAGGGACTTCAGTGTTGACCAGGTTTGACTATGTGGACTAGGGTTGACTATTTTGACCAAGTTAATAACTAAATCAGAACAAGCCCTAGACTCTATTTATTGTGATATTTGACAAAAAAAATATGATGAATGAAAAAGTAGGGTACAGTACAATAAATTTAAAATTAGAGGTAAGTTTGAATAACTTTTGCAAACTTTTTTATTTAACAGGATAGTGAATCATGCTTTTAGGTCCTAGATGTCTAACCCAGTTCTATATGGTCAAACATGTTAACCTTATGGGTTGTGTGAGGCAAATATTTAATTTTAACAAAAAAATGGTTAATTTTGAAACATTAAACCTTAGTTTAAAAGTTAAAATGATTTTTGAGGATTTTGAAATTAATTAGAATTTTAACTCTGAATTTTGAAAATTGTTAAGTTGAATTTTGAAAATAATTGATTGAAAATAATTAAGTTGAATTTGAGAATAATTAATTGAAAATAATTAAGTTGAATTTGATAATAATTAATTGAGAATAATTAAGTTGAATTTGAGAATAATTAATTGAGAATAATTAAGTTGAATTTGATAATAATTAATTGAGAATAATTAAGTTGAATTTGAGAATAATTAATTGAAAATAATTAAGTTGAATTTGATTTGTACGGTTGATTGGGTTGGACTAAACTTTTAGGTCCTGAGCATCTCACCCATTTCTAAGTGACAAAACAGGATATCCTTAACTGTTTTGTGAGATGCATATTTTAATAGAAAGATTTATTTTGAAAAGGTCATGATTAATTTTGAAAAGTTAAATTAATTTTTAAACCCAATTTAAATTTATTTTGAAAAGAGATATTTGAATCTAAAATTAACTGAAAATTTGTGTTAGTCGAATTTAACAAAGAGTAAATTGAATTTGAATTTCAAAAATTGGCTTCCAGGTCTTGGCGAGGCACAAGGCCTTCTTTGGCCGTAGCCTTATTGGATCATCAACCCTTTCCTAGACAAAGCCTTTTAGTGAAATTTCATCTTCAAAATTACTTTTTGGTAAATTTTGGTCTAACTAGTTTGGGTCTTGGATCGGTAGCTTCGGCTAGTTTCACCAGTCTAAAGAGACCATGTAGTGTATACTTGACCTTATTAGAAAAGGCTTCCCTAACATACTATCATCTCACCTCCACCCAATACAATGTTGTTCAAATTTCAGTTAAGTTGGTTCAGTCCTTATACTAGCCAATCCTATTTCTAAGCAACAAAAATAAAAATAAAAAGCAACACACAATTAAAGCAAACAAGACAAAAATGATCTAAGTTACATCATAATCGAAATAAAACTCTGGGTTTTTAAAATTAGCATGGTTGTGAATTATGTTTTCTAACGTATTGACCTTAACTAATTTATACGAGTTAATCATGTTATTCAAGGTAAATATTGGATTTTTAAATACTGTAAATTTATCTTTTGATTCCCGGTTGGGAATCTCCCCCTTGATTCTAGCCATCTCTCTTTTGCTTGATTGTTTCTTCGGTATTTTGTAGTGGTCGCGAGCCAACCAGACCAGTTTCCAAGGATCCCTTCCTTCGCCGTCAGATTCTGAGTCTGAGTCGGACTCAGGTACTGGTTGAGGTCTCTTTTGCATTTCTCTTAGAGTTTTCCCTGCAATAAAAATTATACCTTCCTCGACCATTATAGTATCAGTCTGATTATTTAATTGTAATTCAAAAGAAGATTCGAAATTGGTTACCATTTTTGTCTCAGTCAATTCGTCTTCTGACTGTGGCTTGAATTCGCAGTCATGTATGGATTCTTTCTCATCTTCTGATCTGGAGTCAAAGTTTTCAATGCTGGAGCTCTCTTCGTGTAGATTGATTAGTTTATCCCAAATTTCTCTGGCACATCAGAAGGGACTCCATTTGACATCTCCAAAACTTGAAGTTCTCGCACGGAGAATAGTGGTGAACAGTCACTGTTCCACTCATGGTTGGCCATTTAGTTTAATCCTTGCACAAAAAAGAAATAACAAAAATGTACCAAGACTTGGTCTTGGATTAGTAGTGCAGGAGAAGAGAAAAATAGCCCAAAATAAATGTTGGACAAATTTCGAGATGAAATAATAATTAAAATAATTTATGATAAATTTTTGAAAATGATGATTTTGTCAATTCTGATTAATGATGAAACAGTAGGAATTCAATGTTTGGGAAAAAATTTGCTTGATTTAAGGTAGCACGAATTTCGAGAAAAAATATTAAAATAATAATAAAAAAAAGTTTATGTCAAATTTTCAAAAATTGATCGTTTTATCATTTCTAACTTATGCTAAAATAAAAAAAAATTCGTAAATCCGAAAAAACTTTCAAACTGGTGGTTGCACCAAGTATGAACTACCCCGCTCTGATACCACTTGTTGGATCGAGAGAAACAATAGAGGGGGGGGTGAATATCGTTAAACGCTTTTCAGATGAAAACTAGAGCAAGTACGCAGCAGAATAAAAACAATCGCGAACACATGTAGTTTTACTTGGTTCGGAGCCTAGGTCGACTCCTACTCCAAGGCCCACGGTCGTTGACCGTTTACTGGGGGCAATTCTATATGTGCGCAATAATTCTTACAAACAGATTACAGTAGTAGTATAACAGAAATGAAATGACAGTTCTTCGTTATCGACGTCCGGTATGGGATGTTTCTCGAAGCAGAAGGACGTCGTCGGCACTTGTGTGTCGAGTTGGGAGGATTCTGGAGCAAAGCGCAAGAGCAGAAGAACGTAACAGCGTTGGAAGAGGTGTTGTCCGATGCCTTGGGGTCGAGGGCCCTTTTATAGGCCCTAGGGGCGCCCGGAACGTCGGGGGCATCCCCCCACGTGTCGGGCGATCCGACCTTCACTCGGTCAGCTTCTGATCCCTTCAAACTTGGGATCATATCTTGACAGGGGCGCCCGGGACGCTGGGGGCGCCCGCATTGACCGGGTCAAATCTTATCCCTTGGCTTCGCTGGCCTCTGGTTCGTAGGCTTGCACTGGGGGCGCCCGGGACGCTGGGGCAACCGGGAGCATAGGGGGCGCCCGGGAGCACGGGGGTGCCCCGCCCATAAGCTGCAGAAGCTCACTTTTGCTTTGCTTTGTTTTGTGTTCACCTTGGAGGCGCCCGGGACACTCCGGGCGCCCTGGTCAGCTGCTGCCTCACTCCTTTGAGGCTCTCTGAGCTGCAGACACTCGTTCCTTCGGTCCTACATCCACGGTTAGTCTAAAACAACATAAAGCAATATTATATTAATTTTATTCAGCCTTAGCTGTCTTGGTTCTGACTTTGGGCCTCTAAAATGGAGCCCTAGGTCGAACCGACGCCTACTGTTCCCTCGTCGGGGAACGCGTCCTCACCTACTCCTCTCGGGAGAATGTACCTGATGCCAACCGGCTCCTCTAGTTGGACTTTTGCCCAACAGTCCTTCGCTAGGTGCCTAGCTGTCCTTCGCCAGGTCTTCAATACCAAGCCGTCCTTCGCCTGGTGCCTAGTAGTCCTTCGCTAGGTCTTTGTATCCTGGCATTCCTTCGCCAGGTGCCTAGCAGTGTTTCGCTAGGGCTTTGTATCCTGGCATTCCTTCCCCAGGTGCCTAGCAATCCTTCGCTAGGGCTTTGTATCCTGGCATTCCTTCGCCAGGTGCCTAGCAGTCCTTCGCTAGGTCTTTGTATCCTGGCATTCCTTCGCCAGGTGCCTAACAGTCATTCGCTAGGACTTTGTTTCCTGGCAGTCCTTTGCCAGGTGCCTAGCAGCCCTTCGCTAGGACTTTTCCTGCACACTTGAGTAACATTGTTAGATCACCAATAATACTTAACTTTGAACCCTTTCCCAATATCAAAACAAGGTTCGATATGGTGCTTTCTGCACCAACAAGCTGGTGCTGAAGCCTTCTCCTCTCAAAGCCATCTTCTTGCTCTTAGGGTGTTAATCTAGTTGAAAGAGCACCAGGCTCTGATACCACTTGTTAGGATCTGGGATGGCTAGAGAGGGGGGGTGTGACTAGCCACCCACCAAAAACTCGCTTGTTTTTCTTTCTGCACTCAGGTTAGCAGCGGAAAAACAATCAAATAGAAAGAAACAAACAGAGAATAACACAAGGATTTACAAGGTTCGAGGATAACTTGCCCCTACTCCTTGGCGTGCCCGTGAAGTGGGCGATCCCTTGATCGTCGGCAGATCAGGCCCCAGAGTGAATCCGGCTAAAATCTTCTCCTTCTCGGTGGAGTAACCTCTCCACAAACGTCTCAGACGAATAACAAGTTAAGCACAGGAGAATCCGAGAAGCTTACACAATAGATGAAGCAGACAGCACAAGCAAGAAGAGAATACAGAGAACACAAAACAACTCAACACCAGACACTTCACTCTATTCTTTGTTCTCGTTGTGTCTCTGCTTCGCCAGCTTCTTCTTAAGCTTTTCTTCTGCACCACACTTACAAGCTTCGTCACTCACTGACCCACGATGTCGTCACCCACTGACTCACTAACCCCTTCTGAGCTCACTGAAGTCATCCTCTTTAGCTGCAGCTTCAGGTCAGACGCCGTTGAAACCTGCAAATGTGTATCAAATAAAATAGCATAGGTAAAAGTCACCCAGGACCCTTCTTCTTGCTCCTTCATTTGACTTTCACAGCTCTGTGTTATCTGCACACTCATAGACTCATTAGCGAAGCATATCAGAAGCAAATCAGAAATCTGACAATAATTTGAATTAAAGTTCTGAGGTGTTGATCGGTCGTCACCTTGACCGATCAGACACCCTCCTGACCAATCAGACTCTATTTGGATCAATCCAGTGATGTTCTGATCGTTATCACTGACCGATCAGAGACCAGGGGATCGGTCACCAGACCGATCCCTTATCTTATTGGGATTTCAAGCCAAACTACCCTGATCGGTCTTACTGACCGATCAAGGCAGTGCTCATCGGTCAACCTGACCGATCAGCCAGGTGGCTAACCAATCAGGGTCAATCCTGATCGGTCCATCCTGGTTCTGATCGGTCACACTGACCTATCAGATAACTCTCTGTGACCTCATAGAATGTTTTCTGATCGGTCACTAGATCATTCAGAAAGCCTTCTATTTCCTCAGAATCTTTCTGGATCGGTCAACAGACCGATCAGTCATCCTGGATCGGTCTTGTGACCGATCTACTATCAAGAGAGTTCGTGCCAACTCCCTGATCAGATTTCAGACCGATCCAGCTCTAATAATTTCGACCCTGAGTCCAGAGAACATGCTCCCTTGCCTTCTCTAACTCAGTCTGGTCCCGGAGAACGAGCTACCGAGCCCTCTCCGACTTGTCCCGGTCCAGAGAATGAGCTACCGAGCCCTCTCTGACCAAAGTCCGGAGAACAAGCTACCGAGCCCTCTCCGACTCATCCTGGTCCAGAGAACGAGCTACCGAGCCCTCTCCGACTCATCCTGGTCCATAGAACAAGCTACCGAGCCCTCTCTGACCTAAGTCCGGAGAACGAGCTACCGAGCCCTCTCCGACTCACCTCAGTCCAGAGAACGAACTACCGAGCTCTCTCTGACCTAAGTCCGGAGAACGAGTTACCGAGCCCTCTTCGACTCATCCTTGTCCAGAGAACGAGCTACCGAGCCCTCTCTGACCTATGTCCGGAGAACGAGCTGTTGAGGCAATCGACCCTTAAATGATTGGAAGATCATGGTTTTGATGTGTGTGGTTGAATATGNCGCAATGGGCGCTTTGTTGGCACACTTTGCACTTCGCACGTACGCATTGAGGAGCTTCATTTATGCCTCCACGTGGCAGTGACGTGGCATGGTCACGGATGACTTGGCGTGCCTGCGTGACACATGACTGTGCAGGGAGAGCGCTGACTGGGCTATTGACTGGGCAGACAGATGACGATCGTTGGATCGAAGATGTCAACAAGATTGCATGGGGCGCGATCTGGATCGTTGATACTGCAGGGTCACGATCAGACCATTAGCGAGGGGACTGATCTGGAGCGTCGGATTAAATGGAGTAATCTGACGGCTCAGATCAAAGATGGGATGAAGAGTTATAACTCTTCGAATCCACGGACGAGATTAGATTGAGTTAAAATCTCTTCGGATCTAACGAACCAGATTAAAAAGTCATCTAAAGAGTTATAACTCTTCAGATCTAATGGCTGAGATCAGAACCCTTTAAAGGGTTATGAACTGATGGTTCGGATCAGTCCTCGCCAAGGGTCACTTGCCTCTTCACCTACTATATAAAGGATCCCTCCTTTGGAAATATTCATTCAATCATTCGAAGCATTCAAGCATCTAAGCATTAGAGAGCTCATCTTCTGCATCAAAAGTCCGAAAATCCCTACGGAAAGGTTCGCCGGTCTCGAAATTTGAAGTGCTACTATTCCGAGACGACGTCGTTGTATCTTGGGAACGAATTGCTGCTATCCGTGAGCACCGTAACGGAGCAATATCGTTTTACGGAGATAGTGTCCAACACTAGCCTCGACGTAAACAAATTCAGTTTGCTACCTCCCGGCAGCAACCTCCCGGAAGTTCCGACGGTCGAGTAAAATCGACTAAGTCAAATACCGCGGAGATTACAAAAAGGTCACAGGACCGCCAACAATCGTAAAACGATACTGGAAAACTGAAATGGCCGTGATCAACGACATACCGACCTCCATCCCGCACGCCGAGAAGCCAGAGAAATTCGCCGGAGCCGATTTCAAGAGATGGCAGCAGAAGATGTGTTCTACTTAACCACGCTAAACCTTGTACGGTTTTTGCGTGATGACCCGCCAGCCGCTGCGGAAAATAATTCCGAGAGTCAGGCTGCTCGCGAAGCGTGGTCACATGGGGATTTTCTGTGCCGCAACAACGTTCTCAATGCACTGGACAATGCGTTGTACAGCGTATTTAGCGTAATTGAGACAGCCAAATCCCTGTGGGAATCTCTGGAGAAGAAATACAAAACTGAAAACGCCGGACTGAAGAAAATTCATCGTCGACCGATTTTTGGATTTCAAGATGGTGGATTCCAGGAGCATAATGTCTCAAGTCCAAGACATGCAAATAATAATGCATGATCTGGACGTCGAAGGCATGCCACTAAACGAATCATTCAAGGTGGCCCGCGGTAATCGAGAAACTCCCTCCGTCGTGGAACGATTTCAAAAATTACCTGAAGCACAAGCAAAAGGAGATGGCACTTGAAGACCTGATCCTGAAGCTGCGCATAGAGGAGGATAACCGAAAATTTTTCCGACTCTAAAGGAACAAAGCAGACAGTCGAAGACATGTCCAACCTGGCAGAACCAAAAGCCAAGAAGCCGAAGCAAACCAAACAGAAGGCTCAAGGCAAGAAGTTCAAGGGCTCCTGCTACAACTGTGGAAAAAATGGACACATGTCTAAAGACTGCAGATGCCCAAAGAAGACAACCAAGAGTCCGAAGAATGTTGCGAACCAGGTCGCAACTTCCACTAACATTGATCTCAGTACCTTGGATCTCACTGCAGTCGTGTTTGAAGCCAACCTGGTGGACAACCCGAGGCAGTGGTGGATCGATACTGGAGCAAGCCCGCCACGTCTGTTCCGACAAAGCGCTGTTCTCCAAGTATACCCCGATAAGTGGAAGAAAGCTCTATATGGGCAATTCCATGACATCCCCGATCGTTGGACTCGGGAAAGTAGTTCTTAAAATGACGTCCGGGAAGGAGCTAACTCTCATTGATGTGCTCCATGTTCCAGACATCAGAAAGAACTTAGTTTCTGGATCGGCACTTGTCAAAGCTGGATTCAAACTAGTGTTCCAGTCCAACAACTTTGTACTAACGAAGAACGGTGTCTTCGTAGGCAAGGGATATATGGAACAAAATCTGTTCAAAATGGTTGTAATGACTATACATCGTGATTTTAATGGTAATAAAATAAAAGCTTCCAGCTATGTTGTTGGGTGTTTCAATTTATGACATGATCGTCTTGGGCATGTCAATAATAATACGCTGAAACGTCTCGTTAAACTAAATTTATTACCAAACATCGATGTTAACGATACACACAAATGTGAAGTGTGCGTGGAAGCTAAAATGACGAGACTACCTTTTCATTCGGTGGAAAGGTCAACGACTCTCTAGAATTAATACATAGTGATCTATGTGACTTAAAATTCGTGCAAACTAGAGGAGGTAAGAAGTACTTCATCACTTTTATCGATGACTGCACGAGGTTCTGTTATGTCTTTCTTTTAAAGAGTAAAGACGAAGCCTTAGAAGCTTTTAGAACCTATAAAACTGAAGTTGAGAATCAATTTGATAAACGAATTAAAACAATTCGTAGCGATAGAGGTGGAGAATATGGTGCACCGTTTGATGAATTCTGCTCAGAATTTGGCATTATTCATCAGACAACGGCGCCCTACTCACCCAATCGAATGGCGTTGCCGAACGTAAAAATCGGACACTGAAAGAAATGATGAATGCTTTGCTAATAAATTCAGGCTTACCCCAGAACTTGTGGAGGGAAGCTATATTATCAGCAAACCACATTCTCAATAAAATCCCTCACAAGAAAAATGACAAAATGCCATATGAACTATGGAAAGGCCGCGAGCCATCATACAAATACTTGAAAGTGTGGGGGTGCTTAGCAAAGGTCGAAGTACCTAAGCCAAAGCAAGTAAAGATCGGACCTAATACGTTCGATGCGATATTTGTCGGATATGCCCAAAACAGTAGTGCATATCGCTTCATAGTTCATAAGTCAGACATTCCTGATATTCATGTGGGTACAACCATTGAATCTCGGAATGCAATATTCTTTGAAGATGTGTTCCCAAATAAAAAGGGAAACGTTCAAAGTGATGACAACGAAAGTCCAAACGAATATAACATTCCAGAACTTAGTTGTCATAAAAGGACTATTGACGATCAAATCGAAGAGCCACGACGGAGCAAACGGGCTAGAGTTGAGAAATCGTTCGGGCCGGATTTCATGACATTTATGTCGGAAATGGAGCCAAGAACATTAAGTGAAGCTCTCTCTGGTCCCGATGCCCCATTGTGGAAAGAAGCAGTCAATAGTGAAATCGAGTCCATCATGAATAACCATACTTGGGAATTAGTAGACCTTCCTTCTGGTTCTAAACCATTAGGTTGTAAGTGGATACTAAAACGCAAGTATAAAGCTGATGGATCGGTTGACAAGTATAAGGCCAGACTTGTAGCCAAAGGGTACAAGCAAAAGGAAGGCTTAGATTACTTCGATACCTACTCATCGGTGACAAGGATTACGTCCATACGAGTGCTGATAGCTATAGCAGCACTGTATGATCTTGAAATACACCAAATGGATGTTAAGACTGCATTCTTAAATGGTGAATTGGAAGAAGAAATCTACATGGAGCAACCCGAGGGGTTCGTAGCTCCGGAAAAAGAGGACAAGGTGTGTCGACTTGTTAAGTCGTTGTACGGACTTAAACAAGCGCCCAAACAGTGGCACGAAAAATTTGACAAAATAATGCTGTCAAACGAATTCAAAATAAATGAATGTGACAAATGCATTTATGTCAAAAGCACACCTGAAAGCTATGTAATCGTCTGTCTATACGTAGACGATATGCTTATAATGGGAAGTAATCATGATATAATCATGAATACTAAGAAAATGTTGACCAAGAATTTCGACATGAAAGATATGGGTCTAGCATATGTCATATTGGGAATTAAAATTCTCAAGACATCTGATGGGATAGTTTTAAAACAATCCCATTACGTAGAGTCAATATTGAAAAGGTTCAATGCATACGACCTCTCTACTGTCAAAACGCCGATGGATCTAAGTCAACACTTAGCAAAAAATCATGGTGAGCCCATATCACAATTGGAATATTCTCGGATAATAGGCAGTTTGATGTATCTCACAAACTGCACTCGCCCTGATATTGCCTGTGTGGTCAACAAATTGAGTCGTTTCACGAGTAATCCAAACGACACTCATTGGAAAGCATTAATGCGAGTTCTTAGATATTTGAAAAATACTATGAACTACGGATTACATTATGGAAAGTATTCCGCTGTCTTAGAGGGATATTGTGATGCTAATTGGATATCGGATACAAAAGACTCCAAATCCACTAGTGGATATGTATTCACGATCGGTGGGGGAGCGGTGTCTTGGAAATCCACTAAGCAGACGTGCATTGCTCGGTCTACTATGGAATCCGAGTTTATAGCACTTGACAAAGCAGCTGAAGAAGTTGAATGGCTGCGGAACTTCTTGGAAGATATTCCGAACTGGATGAAACCTGTGCCCGCCGTACTTATCCACTGTGATAGTCAATCGGCGATTGGAAGGGCACAGAGTAGCATGTACAATGGTAAGTCACGACATATACGCCGTCGACATAATACCATTAGGCAGTTAATCTCGAATGGAGTGATTGCAATCGATTATGTCAAATCTAAAGATAATTTGGCAGATCCCCTTACGAAGGGGCTAAATCGAGATCAAGTATACTGCTCATCAAGAGGAATGGGATTAAAAATCTACAACTAAAAAACGGTTGTAGCGGTAACCCAACCTTGTTGACTAGAGATCCCAAGATCTTGGTTCAATGGGACAACGAAGTTACAGAAGTTATGTAACAGCACAAGAGATGTGTTATCTCTATCCCAAACCTAGGATGAATTAGTGTTGTCCTATCACATGTAGTGAGGTTAAGCATATGCTTTTAATGACTTCTATACCTTTATAAGGTGGAGTATGGTAGGATACTATAGATAGAAGTGTCACCTATGTGAGTGTGAAGACAGGCCGCTTCAATGAAACACTCATGAATCCAAGAAGGTGTCCATGGCCGAAACGGAACCAACCATGAGAACCAAAAGTAGGGGAGATAAGTCTCTGTGTGGGTGTTATTGTCTTAGTATACACCAATAGCTGAGCAGTTCAAGACATCACGTTCACTGCGCAGCCTAGTATACTCGATAGCATTCCACTACGGAAGGTTCAAAGCCACAAGCTACCTCTCCCGATGCTTTGACTTATCGATTGGACTCTTGTAAAGTGTCAACATGCATACATGCATACATTAATTTCCATTCATGTGGGGGATTGTTGGATATGATTTTGCGAGGCGAAATCAAAGTACCATCGATCGAAGAAAGTTATATTTGACTTCAAAATCGAAATCTACGTTTCGCGTAGATAAATCTAGACTATTAATTTGCTCAAAACCAATTACGGGTGAATGAGAAATTAAGTGTTTAAAGTCGTGCTCAAAATAGCGTTAAGGAGAAAGATGGGGATTAGTCCCACATCGCTAATTGGCGAAAACCAATGTTTCCTTATATGTATTGCTGTGCTTTTGCAGTCAATACAAAAAGCACAGGTGCTCTCTACCCTTGGGCGAGCAGGTGCTCGCACCTGCGAGCCCGCCACCCGCCACGCGCGCACGCGCGCAATGGGCGCTTTGTTGGCGCACTTTGCACTTCGCTATTGACTGGGCAGACAGATGACGATCGTTGGATCGAAGATGGTAACAAGATCGCATGGGGCGCGATCTGGATCGTTGATATTGTAGGGTCACGATCAGACCATTAGCGAGGGGACTGATCTGGAGCGTCGGATTAAATGGAGTAATCTGACGGCTCAGATCAAAGATGGGATAAAGAGTTATAACTCTTCGAATCCAGCGGACGAGATTAGATTGAGTTAAAATCTCTTCGGATCTAACGAACCAGTTTAAAAGCCATCTGAAGAGTTATAGAGATCAGAACCCTTTAAAGGGTTATGAACTGATGGTTCGGATCAGTCCTCGCCAAGGGTCACTTGCCTCTTCACCTACTATATAAAGGATCCCTCCTTTGGAAATATTCATTCAATCATTCGAAGCATTCAAGCATCTAAGCATTAGAGAGCTCATCTTCTGCATCAAGAGTCCGAAAATCCTACGGAAAGGTTCGCCGGTCTCGGAATTTGAAGTGCTACTATTCCGAGACGACGTCGTTGTATCTTGGGAACGAATTGCTGCTATCCGTGAGCACCGTAACGGAGCAATATCGTTTTACGGAGATAGTGTCCAACACTAGCCTCGACGTAAACAAATTCAGTTTGCTACCTCCCGGCAGCAACCTCCCGAAAGTTCCGACGGTCGAGTAAAATCGACTAAGTCAAATACCGCAGAGATTACAAAAAGGTCACAGGACCGCCAACACTTTAATCATCACTTTTAGCATTTTAGAGTTTTATTTTAAAATAGTTGAACTAGAATCAATCGTATTATTAAATCGCAACTTGGTAGTCAATACATGATACATCCCTTCCCTTCCCTTGGCTCATCTCTTTGAGCATCGATGTCACCAATTTAATTAACTTTCATCGTTCATTAAATTATTTATTCAACCTTTTTGAATGGAAGAAATTAAAGTCGAGATGGGAGCGAAAGCTCTTCAAAATTGTATTTATACATAGTTGAATTAGCATTAGTGCGTTAATTTTTATAGATCGCGCACGTGTTTGAATCCAAAGAATATATTAAGGAATTAATCATTTCCTACTTCAGGTTGACTACATTCCGACCCCACTCAATGAAACATGAGCAATCATATACATCGAAAATTTTTAACGAAAAATCCAATAAAATAATATATTTTTTTTTACATATTTAATTATCATTTGGACATCAACAACGACATAGATTATTGTCTCAAAACAAATTATATTATGGGGACACAAGAATCCATAAAAAATCATTATAATACATATCATTTTTCAAGAAATATTCATGACAGTAATCTTGGGCAGTACCGCGCACACAGCCTTGGGCAGTAACATGAGTAAGGATATGAATCGAAAATGTTTAACGAAAAATTCAATAAAAATGATATAATATTTTTTTATATATTTAATTATCGCTTAGACACCAATAATGACATAGGTTATTGTCTCAAAATAAATTATATTACGGGGACATTATGAATCCATCAAAAATTACTATAATACTTATCATTTTTCAAGAAATATTCATGACAGTTTCCTTGGGCAGTACCGTGCACACAGCCTAAGGTCGTTTTCAATTTTTCAAATATTTAATGATCACTTTTTAATTTTAATAAAGTAATAGATAATTTTTTAATAAGTAATTAATTTAAGAATATTAAATTAATAGATTGCTATCATAAATAACTTCCCTTTAATGATGGATGAAAAAAATTTTGTAATCAAAATAATCATTTTCAAAATTAATTGATATAAATTTAATACTTAATGCTAGCTAAAAAATAAATAAACGTATTTGATTTTTTTAAATAAATATTTTGAAAATGGATTCGGTATATAAATTATATTTTAAATTTATTCAAATGATGAATTAAAAAAATAATATATCGGTGGAACTTTAATATATATATTTTTTAATTCAGGTATTCTTTGAATTGAAGGATGGATTCGGCATTATAAAAATTTTATCAATCATTAAAATAAATCAAAATAAGTGTTCATAAAAATTTATCCAAATAATTAACATTATTATTATCCAAATAATCAACATTATTATTATCCAATTATAAAAATATAGAATTAAATATTTAATTAATTATTTTAAAAATATAATCATTTCACCTATCATCCCATGCAAACGAAACTCCAATACTTTAGAATCTCGGACAATCAATCCGATCACACGAAAGTTTTCCACCGACTATCAGGATAAATCGAGAAACACTCGTAATGGACGGTCTAGAAATCCAACGTCCCAGGATTCATATCCATTTGGAAGAAAATTTTTTATAAATACGTCGTAGTTGAGGATCGAATCATAAATATCGAGGATAGTGACTAGTCGTCTTACCGCTGCACGTAGCCACAAAACTCCAATACTTGAATTAAAAAATAAATAAATGCTCATGGAAATTGATCAAAAGTAAAGCAAAGTACGGGAAAAGAAAAAAAAAACTTGAGGATATCCAAACAAATTGACTTGTGGCTCCCCCCATTATTGTTTGTTTATAAAAATAAAAATAGGCTCAGATCGGTTAAGTCATTTCCACTCAAAACTATTCAATACACAAGAAGACCTCTACGTCATAAACTAAAATCCATTTTAGATTCCTCATGAAAAAAATAAAATTATATTTTAGAGTGAAAATTGAATTTTTCAAATTTGTTGGATAAACTATAATAATAATAATAATACGAGAATCTGAAACCAATAAATAAATTTATAAAAAACTGAAATAGTAAGGAGTGTAATATTCAAAGGGTAAAAATTAAAAAGACCATTTTTTATTTTCATTAAAGTATAATTATTATTTTAGTTAAATGATTTTTTTAAAATACCCTATTATGTTTCTTCTTCTAAAAATACTTTTTCCCAGTAATGTTAGATCCTAACTGTTGAAACGTCTTAAAAATAAACTATTTTTTAAAATTTAATTTACTCAAAATACTATAGAATAATACTTTTATACAAATTCTTTTTTTATCGAAAAATACTTAAAATTATCTTAACAGATATTTTGTAGCAATTGTTATATTTTTTACAATAATTTTAGATGATTTTTAACCATCTCCAATTGATTGAAGGGTAAATTTTCATAAACTCCCCACATACAAAGTCAACTTTGCATGTAATCCCCACACAAATTTTTTTTTGCATGCAGTCCCTGATGGGATTGACAAGATAATTTGATGAGTATTATTTGAAGAAAGTTGAGTATAAAAGTTAGAAAATTGAGTATGTAAGGTTGCATCCACCACATCAATAACCCATGTACTCAATTTTCACTCTTTTATACTCAACTTTCACTCTTTTATACTCAGTTTTCACTGATGTATACTCAATTTTTATTCTTTTATACTCAATCTATCAGAGAGTAAATATAAAGAAAAATTCATATGGGGAGGATATGCAAAGATCAAATGCCTGGGGAGTTTTCTTCAATTTACTGTTGATTTAATCAGGTTTGGATAAATTTAATAAGTTGGTAAAATAATGAATATAAAAATACTTTATATAAAGGTAAATTGATTTATTGCATAGGTAAATTGATTTACTGCATAGGTAATATAACTGTATAAGAACAAAAAAATAAATTCCATGTCGCTTTCAAAATGGGAAAATCACCTTTATATAACGGGGATGGCGTGTCGGCCTCCGTAACGCTGCCACGAAACCCGTCTCGCTCTTCTTCTTCTTCTTCCTGAGCTTCGCCTCCTCGTGCCACTCCGATCCGCCCTCACGCGCTCCTCCGCTTCCGATTCACTGCGGAGAAACGGGTTGGGAGGAAAAGGCGACCTCTGGGTTCCCTATTTCGTGTTTTTTCTAGCTGAAGCCGGAGGTTTTGTGGATGCGTGGGTGATTCCTTCTGTTCGAGGACGAAGGAGGAGATGGGAAACTGCGTGAACACTTCGCCTCGGATCGAGAGCGCCCACTCCCCGCAAGACGCCTCGTGTGAGTCTTCTTCTTTTTACTTTCGGGGAATGTAGTTTTGCTTTATTTTGCAGGGGTTTTCCTCCTCCTTTGGATTTCTTCCTTAGTTCTTCTTGCTTCTTTTTCTTAGAGGAGTTGTATTCAATTTCTGATTTTGATTCAAGGAAGGCATCCTTAAAGCTTCGATCAGATTTGGAGTTTTGTCGTATTTATTATACTGATTTCTTATATAGAAAGCATATTTGATGTTCCTCATCTCTTTTCCATCTTCAAAGGATTCCATGATTTAGCTTTAAATTAGATGGATAACATCATCAGAAGCAGTTAGTTCATAGATGTCTATAATAAAGAGGATTTCCCTTGTTTGATACCTACACATTCTTTTCTGAGATTTTAGATTCTTCAAGAGCTGCCAGCAGTAAGAGAAGTTTGTTCTCAGTCTCCTCGAGTCGGACATCATACTCAATCCCCTCGACTCATTATGGACAATCCCTTAGTGATAAACCGAGCAGCATGACTCTTCCCACTCCAAGATCTGAAGGTGAAATACTATCATCCTGGCAGATGAAGAACTTCACATTCAACGAATTGAGGAACGCCACCAGGAACTTTCGACTCGACAATCTACTGGGAGAAGGAGGATTCGGTTATGTTTACAAAGGTTGGATTGATGAGCAAACGTACTCTGCTTCAAAACCAGGCTGTGGAATGGTTGTTGCCGTCAAGAAGCTCAAACCTGAAAGTTTCCAAGGCCACAAGGAATGGCTGGTTCGTATCCTCTTTGCTTGAAATCTTTGTTCAGGTTTCTGTGTTCTTATCATCGCTATCGAAAATGGTTGCAGACGGAGGTCGATTGCCTAGGCCAGCTTCACCACACCAATTTGGTTAAGCTCATCGGTTATTGTTCAGAGGGGGACAATAAACTTCTAGTCTATGAGTTCATGTCTAAAGGCAGCTTGGAAAATCACCTGTTTAGAAGTAAGCAAGCACTTCACTATGTATATGTATCATGATACTTTGATATCGATCTTGTTTTAGACTTCCTATCTAGAGATCTACCTTAGAGCCCCCGGGGCTTGATTGAGTTAGTTATCACATGATAGAATTATAGAATAGAGCAAGGGTCGATTCCTAGCAAAGCCGGAACCGACCGTGTTGAGCGCCTAAAGCATGAGTATCACCTTTTACAGAATATAGATTTACCTTAGAAATCTGTTACATATTTCTACTGTTTTGAATCATGGATGCTTCTTCTAGGAGGCGCTCGGCCGCTACCTTGGGCGACTAGGATCAAGGTTGCAATTGGAGCTGCAAGAGGACTCACTTTTTTGCATGATGCTGAATCTCAAGTTATATATCGAGATTTTAAGGCATCGAATATTCTCCTTGACTCGGTATGTCGACGTGAATTGTTTATAAGGTTGGGGGATAAAATAAAGGGTAGATTAAAGTTTGATTCGTTACTTATCGTGCAGGAGTTTAATGCAAAGCTATCAGATTTTGGCTTGGCAAAAGCCGGACCGACTGGAGATAAAACACATGTATCGACTCAAGTCATCGGTACTCATGGTTATGCAGCTCCTGAATATATTGCTACAGGTTTGTTGGATTTTTTATTAAAATGTTGTTTGAATCAGTTTTTCAGATATCTTCACTTGTTCAATCACTAGTTACAACTTTCAATATTTGCAGGTAGACTCTCAGTGAAAGCGGATGTCTATAGTTTTGGAGTCGTATTGTTGGAGTTGTTGTCTGGACGCCGAGCCATTAACGAATCGAAGATGGGCATCGAGCAGAACCTTGTCGAATGGGCAAAACCTTGTTTGGGCGACAAGCGGAAACTATACCGGATCATGGACACAAAGCTGGAAGGCCAGTACCTGAAGAAAGGAGCCCATGCGGTTTCGATGCTTGCTTTGCAATGCATTTCCCAGGATGCCAAACTCCGTCCTCGGATGTCTGATGTGTTAGCCTTGCTGGAGCAAGTGCAAGATCCGAAATCTGCAGCCTTTCCCTTGCCGGAAGATCGGTATATGACTGCCAATCTCATCGCCAAACCACCGATGAATTGTAACCTTCTGTCGTTGCACACGGCCACAGTTGGATCCCCGTTGCCATCGTATCTGCAGACACCTCTGGTACACTAAGGGAAATAACTAGTTTATTTCAACTAGTAATTTTATGTGTCTGATGGAGGATTCGAATTAGATGATCAATGCTAATGCAAGTAATGTGATTATTATGATACATTAAAAGAGGTGTTACTGAGTTGATTTTCTATCATTCTTTCCCCCAGGTTTCTCTTTGCAATTCTTGCATCAAGCATTTGATCAAACATAATATGAATATAATTACTTGAAACAAAATGCATAATAACAATATAAGAATATTGGTGAAATAATTACCAGATTCTTTCTCATCTTGCTCAGCTCTCTTGCTCTATCTTTCTACTCATTTCTCACTTGACTTGGCTTGTCTGTCCCTCACAAGCTTCACCAGGCTCGATCCACAAATCGCCTCGATTGTCTGTCTCCTTAGCGTGCTCCACAGTGAGGACACCAGATCTTAATTTTAACTGATCTAAATGATCCGGTTTAACTCTCTCAAGTACAAGCCCCAGAGTCTTGGTCATAAAAATGCGATCTTGAATCATAATGGAAAATTAGCCAAGATCATTATACACAATCCAGTGGCAAATTTGGTCCTATGGAATGGTAATTTCCAAGTATGAGATATTCAGAGGAATCTTAGCCGCCATTCAATTGTTCTACAGATTGACAGTTGCCATCAGCTTCATTGGTTCAGTCTAAGTGAGCTTACTGTCGAGATGTTCAATCCATTAAAATCAAATTTGTATACCTACTTATCAGTAAAAGTTGTAACATCCAATTTCTTAAAAACAAAATCTGCAAACATTACCCATGAAATGAGGAATTTTAAGTCTCAATTCTAGATAAAAATATATTGAGCATATAATTTCGAACTCACAACCGAAAAGGAAAAACAAATGTACACGTACTGAATAGACCAAACAAAATGTTGAAGACTTACCAACCTGTTGCATCGAGGCACAGGATGCAAAATTATTGTCTTGCCAGGAACAATCAGACTCGAACGCAAAAGCATAAATAGCTAAACAGTGTGGCAGTTTGTCCAGTACAATCCTTTATTAAGCCTCCTTGGCAGATATACTGAGGGCTACTTGACTTCCCATCAGCAAGGATATCCATCCAACTTAGCATCAACAGCATTCTTGAAGCTACCTCCAAGTAGAGATAACAAATTCCCTCCATGAACCCTTCCATCGGGAAGGGCGAATTCAAAGCCCTTCTCTTGGCTCTCCCCAACAACTCCACCAAAACCAAATGACACCGACAAAGGGGATTTCATAGACATGGGAACCAGAACCTGGGGTGGAATATTAACATGCTTCAGCCTACCATTTGATTGTGACTCGACACAGTCAGAAACAGAGCTACGGCCAGCAGATGGATAATCATTGTCGATGCTGCTTCCAGATGTGATAGATGCCGACACAATACCCTCAAAGAGGTGTGGACCAATCATTCCTCCAGTATTTCCAGCTTCGCTCTTCTGCCGGGCAGCCATAATGGTACTATGAGCTGCACATAGTCCATTTTTTCCCCTCGCAAACTTGTCACAGCCCAAAGCCCATGTGCACCGCTTACCTCCTCCATGAGCTTTGCAAAAGTCTGTCCTCCCCTGTGCACTCTTATCACATCCCTCAAAGTGGCATCTTTTTCCCCCACCATGGCGCACACAACAATCAGTGCGGCCACGAGCACTCTTTGTGCAACCAGGAACAACGCACCTTTTACCCCCTCCGTGAGCTACACAAAATTGGGTCCCGCCATGAACACTTTTTGGGCATACCCCACCTCCTTCAAAAAGGCATCGCTTACCACCACCATGCCCCTTACAAAGAGGTGTGCTCCCCTCAGCACCTTTACTGCAACCCTGAAATATGCATCGTCGTCCACCGCCATGAGCTTTGCAGTACGTGGTACTCCCCTGGGCACCTTTGTTACAATCAGGATATCGACACCTACGCCCTCCACCATGGGAGATGCACAATCCTGGTTGGCCTTCAGCACTTCTGGTACACCCCTGAGCTGTGCATCTCTTTCCCCCTCCATGCTTGATGCACAAACCTGATTTACCTCGTGCTGCTTTAGAACACCCCGGATTCGTGCAACGGTGCCCACCTCCATGAGCAATGCAGAAATCAGTCTTGCCCTCAGCACTTTTGGTGCATCCAAGTGTCTGGCATCTCCTGCCTCCTCCATGAGCTTTGCAGAAAATCGTCTTACTCTCAGCACCCTTATTGCACCCAGATCTTTGGCACCTCTGCCCACCTCCATGGCCAATGCAGAAGCCTGATGCTCCCCTTGCACCTTTAAAACAACCCTTGAACATGCATTTCTTAGGATGATTAGTTCTCTGAGAAACAGTAGGAGAGGCTGAAATAGTACCAGCAGATGAGTCAGGAGCAGGAAAATGCTCAATTGTCTGGTGAAGCTCATGTTGGCCATGATGATTATCTGACACTGAAACAGCTTCAAAGTTCAATGCATCATTGAACACTGAAGCATCTCCAGTACCATTAGAATTCATCAACCTTGGGGCAAACAGAAGAGCTGGCATATAGCCACCTGGGTTTCTCTTAGCTGATGTTGAGCTCTCATCAACAATTGGAATTATGTTATGTTTTTCAGTGTGTACTTGCTTGTGTTTAGAAGAAAGATTACTGTTACTCACCGTGCCTACTAATCCATCAACATTTCTTCTTGAAAGTCCAAGTTCTAACATGTCACTATCAGTTGGCAAGCCCTGGCTTTGGCTAAAAGTGGCAGGTTCATGTGATATATTTACTCCACCTACAATGCCAAACCTTGAATTATAAGAAGCCGGAGTAGGACCAAGTCCAAGAACCAAACCACAACCATCGTCTGGAGTACAAAGATTGTTATTACTTGGACAATTTTTTGATGCAACAGTCGTGCTGGTTTCATAGCTTGAGTTCAAGCGCAATGTAGTATCACCCAAGCAAACACTTGTGTCAGCTCTCACAGAATTTCCTACGTCACGCAGTAGCAGACTCATGAAAGGTTGTTTTCTATTTGACAGATCTGTCATGTCGAGATCCACCATATCCAGAACAGAGAAGTTGCAAACTGAGGCTCGCTTGAATGACAATAAGCTGTAGAAGGAAGCCCAAGAGGCAGAGGACACCAAACTATCTAACCTTTTAGTTCATTGTTGAACCTTCCACTATAAGAACAATAGAGTAAGTGAAATGAAAATAATCATGGAATGTCAATTTGCAACTTCCACCACTAACAAAGCCTGATGTGTCTGCTCTGTCCATAACTTATCAGTTAATACAACTGAAGCTCTATAAGCAAAGGAGAACTAGAGTACAGAGCATGTGCCAATAGAAAGCGTTGGAATTGTTGAAGAAGTAACTCTATTGCTGAAATCTATTAGCTTCTCTTACTGAATTGATTATTTGACAAAAGTGATGGATAACAATTCAAGCTGCAGTAGTAAAAGATAGAGATTCAAAAACCAAAAAGGAAAATAATACTTATAGACATTACAAGTAAAGAACTGAAGTGCAAAGTTGGAAGATGTTTAATAATTTATTAATCAGAGCTCCAAGAAGTTGTCAAAAAATACTCTCACAATTGTTTGAAGACTACCAAGCATTAACGAGCCCAAAATACTGACAGAATCTCTTAAAGGGATCGTGCCAAATAGTTAAAACGCATGGACACAAATAGGTTTGAGATGCCTAGAACTATTAAGGATTTATAGAAATTGCAATGGCCTACCAAAACAGATATCAAATTACAATTATACTTCATTGCACAAAACTGTATGAAGCTTTGATGAACGTGACCTTTTATACTTGTATTTCTATGAGGAAAAAAATCACAGAAGATTTCCAAAGTAAGCAATTGTGCACAATGGAAAAAAATTGGCATTTATCACTCAAAAGGAGGAAAAGAAAATGGTATCTAATTTTACTCATGGGTTATTAAAGCTTATGTCAGCCGAAAAGTGATAATAGATCACTGGTTACAACATGGATAGACCTGCAACAGATATTAGGCAGACATAACAGTGGGCATTATGTAAATCAAATATCATGAAACAACTGAAAAATAAATTCACTCAACACATCAAATTCTGAGGGGAAAAAAGAACAAATGCCAGTATCATGAAAATTATGTTGAAAGTTGAAATATAGTCGGGTATTTAGCTTCTTGATGATATTGCATAAACAATTAATTGATTTTTTTTTTTGATGTGAATAAAGGTAAAGTCAACACCTTAGGATACACCCAGATATAGATAATATGAAATTGGAAATTTAGAATTGAATTTAGGTACATATTGCATCCATCAGGATTGGCACAATTGATTCGGCTACCCATTTTTCTGGTTGATACCTATTTGACCATTTTTTAGGCGTCTTCTTATGCAAGTAGTACCAATAATAAAGAGAGCATAAATCAATGTTAAAAAGTAGAACGGGGAGAATAAGATACAAGGTAGCAATATAGTTAGTATCTTAGGGACAAGGAAGGTGAATATTAAATAAATAAGACATGATGAAACTAGGAGCTTCAAAGTTAGAAAGGAACATCAGAAGTGTGATGGCAAGGGTACAAAGGTAGAACCAGAATGCTTAAATTTTTTTTTATAAAGAAAATAGATATTGAGATTGATATCAAGAACATACACTTAAAAGATACATGACTGAAGTGCGATGGCAAGGTTGCATGACTAAAATTTAAGAAAGATGTAAACAAAATATACATTTAGAGATACAGTTTCACAACCCTAAATCATCAGTATATATCTTATGTTTGGCTATAACTAACAAAAAGATGTTGAGATTGAAGCCTATTCTTTGAGCATACAAAGAACTGTGGCCATAAAGAAAACAGAAGAAGTTAAACATCAAATTACAATGAAAATTTGTCAACTCCATCAGTGACACTAATACTAAAAGGAAACATAAAGCCCCACCAACATTATCATATAGGGTTTCACTATTCTATCATATATGAATATGCCAAATAAGAGTAACTTTACATCTCACAACTCTTGCAACCTATAATAACCAAAATAAAGGATATGGAAAGTTGCCATGGTCTCATTTCAAGTGATAGCGTGTTGGTGTAATGGTGTTCAAAATGATTCTACAGCTAAATATTTGATAGCAAGTGAAAAAAAATGCAATTGCTGCTGTAGAGAATATATATTTCAAAATTTTGTTCTCGACTTACTAAACACAGTATTCCTTAATGTTTCACAAAACTAGAAAATAATTTAAACATCATAATACCCCAGCTGCGTGACAATTAATCAAACGGTAAATCGATTTCCGACTACGCATAATTGCCACAAAGGAGATCATCCAAAAATTCCTTTTTATGGCCCTAGAAAAGGAACAAAAAATTGCCTCCGACCATTATACAAAGGTATTCTTATCTGAATCCCCATCAATTTCCTCCATCAAGAACTACCAAAAACATAATAAGTAAAACTACCGCCCCAACCGTCCCCCGATCCATATAGAAACCAATTTTGAGAATAAAATCAGTTATTAAACAAACGAGAATCAAAACGATCTCTTTAGAAAAACTAAACCACTTAAGCAGATCCCTTTCTAAACTAATCAGACAACAGCTTGAGTTAAGGAAGAAAAAAAAAAGACACCAGAAAACAAGAAGCTTAGTACCTCGCCATCAGAAGAAGGTACTCCACGAAACCACAAAGCGACAAATAGATCAAGAGGAGAACGAAGCCCCGCGCGCGCTTGGGAGAGAGAGAGAGAGAGAGAGAGAGAGAGAGGACCTGAGAGGAGCTTGTGTCGACCCGGAAGAGGAAACCCCGAAAGATCTCAACCTTTCCCCCTTTTTCCTTCGCGAGGAGAGATCGAGACCGAGGTAGAGGAGGAATTAAAGGAAGCGACCAAACCGAAGGAGAGAGCCGAGTCGGGTACAAATGGTCCCTCCATCAATGCGCATCACATTGATCAGCCGTCGGGAATGACGTCATCAACCGACAGACCCCGAGTCGCATCGGCTTGCGACGCGATGCGCCGTGGGTTCTAACCGACAAGCACGCGGCCACTGACGTCGCATCTACCCGCCAAAATTAACTAAATGATATGCAAAACTTCATTCCCTACACTTATTTATCTAATTATCATTATTTTTTCATTAAAAAATCTAAAATAAAATATAATTTATCTTATATTCAATACTATTTAATTAAAATCATCCAATCAAATTAGTCGAAGTCAATAGATTGATAGGATTTTAAAATTGATTAATCAGGAGAACAAAAGATCATACTCAATTAAAAAGAAAATACACTCAATTATAATTAAATAGTATTAAATTTAGAAAGAATTATACCTCCTTTGAAACTTATTTTGTACTATAAAAATTAATGAAGGCTTCTATTCCCCGCGACAAATAAAAAAGAGTCATAAATTTAGGAGAAATTATTCCTTTGTTCCGGAAAGAGTCGACAACGATGGCCAAACATTGGAGTTCTGCCCCTGTAGAAGTTGCTGTGGCGGGGAGGAACATAGGGTCCTGCAAAGTTAACACGAGTGTTAGGGGACACGCCGGTAGAGGTCCGGCGGAGTCCACTCCGACACTCAAGTCAGTGTCCGTCCGAGAAGTAAAGGTAGCGAGAAGTAAAGAATGTATCTAGAGTTGAGAGAGCGTAACTCCTTTACTAGAGGAGTTGGACTACTTTTTATACTGATGTCGACGGACCAGACGTGCCCCCCGATCGGTGCCACGTCTCCGATACTTAAGTCACACCCCCTATTTCGGCGATAGCGGGATATCCTTTGAAACGGTTTGCGCTGTTATCACGCGTCCACTCGTTGCAACATTTAAAGGTCGTGGGGACCTCTTCTTACGGGGATGCTTATCTGTACCGAGAGGGGGGGTCAATACCTGAGGTCGGTTATTGCGGGGACTCCACCTCCCGAGGTGAGCTCGGGGGCCTTTGGTGCTATAACTCCCGAAGTGCTCTCGGGGCCTAACCTCCTAGGGTGCTCCGTAGAGGGGTCTTCGGACTATCTTTCCCGGGCGCGTTTCCTGAGGGGGGCCCTAGGGCCTAGGAAGGGAGGTCGCTTCGGTTATGTCGCGCCCCGCGGCTTTCTTCATCCCTCGTATCGGGCACGGACTATTCAACCCTATCACAAGTCCCTCCCCTTCAAGTCTGATCGAATGAAGTGTGACTGACAGATCGGACTAGTGCAGAGATGAAGAAGTCGCGGGCCTTCGCCCTCCTTATTGTTGGGTTCTCCCGGTACAAAACAATAAAAACGCAGCGGAAACAAGAACCCACGAGCGATCCATGCGAAAGAAAACTCGTACAAAGTTGATCTACATCTACTTCTAAAGAAGATATACCTTTGGAGCGTGCCCTTCGTTTATCCCGCTCGTCCAAGATGTGCCGGATCTCTTGCACGTTCAAACGTCCGTGCCTCTATTCGTATCCACATGGTACAATCTCTCAACTTCGGGAGAGTTACCTTAGTTGTGCTAGCAACTTGAGGTAGCTCGCAGAACACCAAGAACCTTACAATAAGGTTTCGGCCAAAAAGGGAGGAGAGGAAGAAGAGAGGAAGGGAAGGGGAAAAGCTAAGGCAAGAAGAAGACCTCATCCAAAGTCACAAGACCCTCTTTTATATGAAGACCACATCCCATGAATATGAAGAGGTTTGTGTCTCTTTGGCTTCCCAATAAAGAGCACATTTTTTTATGTGGCTCTTTATCATTTCCCATGCAAGAAAAGAATCTTTTCATCCAATGAAGAGAGACTTTTCTCTTTCCTTCATGCAACTCCGACCGGGCCTCTCGGGCTTCCGACTCGGTCTCCCGACCAAGTCTCCCGAGTGGCAAGCTCCCGACCCAGTCTGCCGAGTGCCGACTCGGTCTGCCGAGTTCCGACTCGGTCTGCCGAGCTCCGACTCGGTCTGCCGAGCTCCGACTCGGTCCGTCAAGCTCCAACTCGGTCCGCCGAGCTCCGACTCGGTCCGTCAAGCTCCAACTTGGTCCGCCGAGCTCCGACTCGGTCTCTCTCGAGTTCCCAACTCGAGTCCTCCGAACTGACCTCCCGAGTTCCCAACTCGGGCTCAGGTCTCCCGAGTTCCCAACTCGGGCTCAGATCTCCCGAGTTCCCAACTCGGGCTCAGATCTGTCGATCAACTTTCCCGAAGCATTGTGTCCTTTGTGTGTGATGTTGGGACCGGGTGCATGTTGACATGGATGCGGGTTCGTAATTTTAAATTTAATTACGTGCAGCGGAAGGTTTAGCATAAATAATTTCTCAAATTATTTAACCACACATCTAAGCATGTAATTTTATCTTGTGTAGACATGATCATATATTTAAAATTTTGCAGAAACATAAACTAATTTACATATTATCTCGCGTAACTCGAAGGAAGGGACGAGATCCAACCGTAAGCGTCCCTTGGAAGCTCCGCCTCTATTCGCGTCCACGCGCGAGTTTCGTGTTCTCGAGAACTACTAGATTCTCTGAGAACGCGACAAGAAAAACCAAGAGAGAAGTCGGGAGACTAACCATAAAAGGATGGCCGGAATCAAAATTCCGGCGAAGCAAAAGAAGAGGCTGGTTGGCACACGGCAAGAAGGGGAGAAGAGAAGGAGAGAAAAAGAGGGAGAGAGCCTATGCCTTCATCTCTTCGATCTGCACCCAAGCCTTGCCTTAGGTCCTTTATATAGTGGCCTCTCAACCATCAAGCCTCTCAAATATGGAATAACTTATTCCATCATGCCAAATTTGATTTTATATCATGGTTAAAATCATATTTTAATTCATGATAAAAATCTTCTCTCCTATGGAATAAATTTCCTTATCATGGTAAATCAATCCATGATAGATTTTAAAATAAACCAATCCATGGTTCATTTTAATTTTCATGAAAAATAAACCAAACCTTGGTTTATTATATAAAAATTTATATCATCCATAATTTTATAAAACAAACCACACTTGGTTTATTTTATAAATTAAACCAAAAACTTGGTTCTCTCCCTTTGTTGTGGTCGGCCAAGCAAAGAGGATGGAGGCCCTCTTTGGTCGGCCCATCCAAGCCAAGCCCCAATGAATTAAACTTATTTATTCATCTATTAAGTCTTCAAAAGACTTAGTCATTTTACGCTTCCGATTCGTCTCTGAAAAATTCAGATTCGACTTATCGTTTGCTCAACCAAACCTAATCTCTCTTGATTGGAAAATCCAATTTTTAACTCGTTTTAAATCCCTCGGATTACTCGTAGTGCGTGTGACTAAATAGGCTTTCGATTTATGTTGGCCGTCTATAATTAATTAATTATAGAACGATCATGAGTAGCACCTAGTAGTACATCATGATCCCCAATTAATCGAAAGATCAACGATTGACCTCAGAAACAATTCTGAAACCCTTCAGCAGCTATAATGAATCGTGCTCATTCCCTTCACCATCTTATACCCACTTGGTTCAGGACATGGTCTATGTATGTCAGTCCCCACTAGGCTGACTACGTCACACCTAGCTCAAGTAACATTTTCTCGTCCTATGGATTGTAATTACTCTCATGTATTTAAGAGATTCATACTCTGAACATGTCATGCTCTGGCCAGAGGCTTCAAGTAACAATCCGACGATAGGCCTCGGGTATACATCTTCTCGCAAGGAGTTGTGAATCCTTTGTAGGTTGTTCAAACATCTTCGGGCACTTCGGCTTATACCCAATCATCCTGGGTCCACACCTCCTTGGAGACACTTGCTTAAGATGTCAAAATATAAGTCTCCATGACCAAGATGACTTGAACACCGTAAGTCAAAGGAACATCGCACTTAAGCTGCAGTAAGAACTTCACTGACATATCTATATGTAGACTACCATATGAAGTTTTACAGCCAGTCACTCCAATGAACTAGTTCCCTTAACTAGCATTCATGTTTATCTCCGGACATCTCAATGTCACCAGCCAGTGAGAATCAGCTGATTAGAGAATAACCCATGCTAGTCTCAACAGAATTGATAGTGTCCGTATTCATCAATTCATCGACTAGGGACAATTTCAATACTTCACAATTGCACATGTAGAGATAATCACTAGTTGTGAATTCATCACAAATTCTCTCATGCTATGAATTGTATTGCGGACATTCAGTAAATGAGTTTAAGATCTCAATCAAATACACTAACATGTATACTTAAATAGTGAATATTCATTTATTAGAATAAATGATTACAATCATAAGGCGATTGCCTTAGGACACTTCTCTCATATCACTAACATGTGACCCAATAGGTTCTCGTGACGTTGGCAATGCGCCTAAACACTTTAGACACATAAGCAATGAGCGGCATCTAGCAATGCATCATTGCTACCCAAGTAACAAGAAAAGTCGAGATCCGACTAAACCTCCGTGACTATGATAGTGTATGACCTTGTCCTTCTATCCTTGATATCTAGATTGACCAATGAGGCACAAACCGTGTCATCCTCAACCAATCTTGTGTTTCTTGATCCCCGAGTAGACTCACTCAAACAAATGAGCTCAATATCTCATATTGACTCATTTGAGCATGGTCATGCGTTTCAGTAGTCCTACTCGATCAAGGGGCCCACAGATATCACTCCCGTCATATGGGAGGGATAGATCTCATCTACATCACTCACATCCCTCCGCATAATTCATTACATACCCAGTGATCGCCTTTATAGTCCACCCTGTTACGGGTGACGTTTGACGATACCAAAGTACATAACTCCTTATGTAGGGAACCGTAGTGACTTCAGGTCTAAGGACTATTCATACCAATAGTCACATGAGAAAGTCTATGACACTCATATGACAATCTATGAAACTTTCTCATGGCGGGTCATTCAGTACACATTCTCCAATGTATACCCATGTGTCAACTTGATATCACATATCCATGACTTGTGAGCTCAAGTCATCAGTTGACCTACATGCTAGTCTCCATGCATCAATATTGTCCCTAAATAATTGATGCTTGACTAGGAATAATTTAGTGTAGTGTTCTCTACATTATCTCACTATCGATTCAACCAATCGATATAATGTAGATAAGAACCTACTACACAAGGACATTATTATACTTAGTCGTTCGGCACAGAATACAAAGTAAGTATAATAACCAAATATGCCTTTATTAATAATAGAATATGATACAAAATGCCCCTAGTCAATCATCACATAATTGGCTCTAGGGCTCCTACTAACACTTATTACCCCTGTAGTTAGAGGGGGCCTTTGGATTGTAACTTTTATCCCGAGTTCCGAGAAATCCTCCTTAATGGTCTTGTCCTTTTTCAAAAAGGCTACCTCGACTCTGGAGGGACTATGATGACGTCTGTCTCTTCGTCATAAAGGTGCATGGTTCTTTTATGAGGGCGACGGGGTGCCCTAGCGAATACCTTATTGCCACGTGACCCAACGGCCATCTCCACGAGCTTTTACGGACATACGCCGTCTTGGCCGGCTAACGACAAGTGATTGCCTGTGTGCGGCAATTTCTTGCTTTCCACGTGTCTACTCCCCTTGCGTCCAGGCAGGCAGTTGCCTGAGTATAAGAGGGGAAGGTGCAGATGTTACGCCTACTCCCGACTCGACGACTGGGTGCACTTTGTCTTCCTCTCTCGTAATGCCTATTTTGCTTGTGAGTAGTTTGTCTCCTTTTTGTCTTCTTTCTCAGAGATCATGGAAAGCTATCGCGCAGAATGTTAATGCAGTCTGGCCTAATTGTTGTTTTGGTGTTGACACCGATTTAAGTTTGGTTGAGTGAAGTCCTGGTCGGGGACTGGGCACGAAGTGATTGAAATCCTAGCGAGTGAAGCTAGGTTGTTTGAAATCCCGGTGAGTGAAGCCGGGTGCTGGTGAGTGAAGCCGGGTGACCGAAACCCTAGTGAGTGAAGCCAGGTCCTAGCGAGTGAAGCTAGGTTGATTGAAATCCCGGTGAGTGAAGCCGGGTCCCGGTGAGTGAAGTCAGGTCCTAGCGAGTAAAGCTAGGTTGATTGAAATCTCAGTGAGTGAAGCCGGGTCCCAGTGAGTGAAGTTGGGTAACCGAAACCCTGGTGAGTGAAGCCAGGTCCTAGCGAGTGAAGCTAGGTTGATTGAAATCCCGGTGAGTGAAGCCGGGTGACCAAAACCCTGGTGAGTGAAGTCAGGTCCTAGCGAGTAAAGCTAGGTTGATTGAAATCTCGGTGAGTGAAGCCAGGTCCTAGTAAGTGAAGCTAGGTTGAATGAAGTCCCCGTGAGTGAAGTTGGGCACGAAGTCTTGGTCCGGGGGACTGAGCACGAGTCAGAGAAGGCTAGGGAGCCCGTTCTCTTGACTTAGAGTTGAATTGAGAGTCTCTGGATCGGTCTGGTGACCGATCAGGGAGTTGGCACGAACTCCCTGTTGTGGATCGGTCTGGTGACCGATCAGGGAGAGAACAGAAGCATTTTTGTTTGGCTTCTGATCGTTTTGGTGAACGATCAGAGAGTGGTCAGTAGGTTTCATGAGAAACCTTGATCGGTTCAGCTGGCCGATCAACTATCGCGAGCTCCTCATCCGGACCGATCAGGGCTTATCCTGATCGGTCAGGGAGTGACATGATCGGTCACCAAACCGATCAGGACACAACCTGATCGGTCAGGTGACCGATCAGTGGTGGTTTGCCTGCGGTAGATGGAGAAAGCTCAACAAAGGGATGGATCGGTCCGGTGACCGATCCACGATCTGTGATCGGTCAGTGTGACCGATCACAAGAAGTCCGCGATCCCTAGGTTCTCACCTTGGATCGATCAAGCTGGAGCCTGATCATTCAGGGCTTACTCTGATCGGTCTGGTGACCGATCAGGGTCATCACTGATCGGTCTGGTGACCGATCAGTGTCTGAATTTTAATTTGAAATCGATGTCAGACGCTCTGATGGCGTCTGTTTTCTCTGTGTTTTCTCTGATACACTGCCGATTTCTTTGTGATACGCTTTTCTATGCTTCTGATGAGTGTGCAGGTAATACAGGGAGGATTCAAACAATGGAGGAGAGTCAACTAGGGACTTTCCTTGGTGCAGGTTTGTCTGTTTATTGGTTTCAGGTCTCAACGGCTTCTGGCGTGCGACTGGCGACTGACGGAGGCTCGGCTGGAGAGGTCTTCAGTGGACTGAGTGCTCAGGGAGTCAGGGGGTCAGGCTGTGGCTCAGTGGATGCTGATGGAGAGACTGGTGATGGGAGCAGGAGCTTAAGACGAAGCTGGAAGCAGAGGAGAGAGAGGATAGAATAGACAGAAAACTTGAGGAGTTTGGCTGGGCTGTGTTTGTGCTCTCTGTTGCTTCATGCTTGAGTATTCCTGTTATATCCTTGTGAGTGTTTCCTTCTATTGTCTCGTGAGCTTAGCTTGTATCATCTGGAGACTTGCTGTGGAGAGGTTTCTCCACCGAGAAGGAGGCTATTACTATCCGAGGTTCACCGGGGCTTGATCTGCCGACGATCAAGGGATTGCCCACCTTACGGGCACGCCAAGGAGTAGGGGCAAGTTATCCCCGAACCTTGTACATCCGCGTGTTATCGTCGGTTTGCTTTCTTTCCTTGTTTTTGTTCTCTCTGTCGTGTTTGTTTCCGCTACTAATCTGATCACAGAAAGAAGATTTCAAGAGAGGAAGTGATTTGAGTGTCTGGCTACATTCACCCCCTCCCCTCTATAGCCATCCAAGCACCAACAAGTGGTATCAGAGCTTGGGGCTCTGTTCAAACGGCTTAACATCCGAGAGTCAACAAGATGGCGATAGGAGGAGAAGGGTTCAGTACAAACAGATCTCCATTCTTGGACGGGGCTGATTTTTCATATTGGAGGTTAAGAATGGAATTTTATTTGAAGACAAACATGAGCATGTGGTTCTCAGTCAAGGAAGGTTTCTCCCCTCCAAAGGATCATGAGGGAAAAGAGCTTGAGTTTTCAAGGTGGTTGGCTGAGCAAATCAGAAAGGGGGAAGCAAATGTCAAAGCTATGGTCACCCTGCAATGTGGGATGACCAAGGACCAATTGATAAAAGTTGGTCCCTTCACGAGTGCTAAAGACTTATGGAGCAAGCTCATTGAGCTCCATGAAGGCACTCAAGATACCCGGATAGCCAAGAGGGACTTGCTACTCAATCAGCTCCAAAATCTCACCATGGGAGAAAATGAAAAGGTAAGTGAACTCTATGGACAGTTCAAAGAAGTCTTGAATGGTCTACACTCCATTGATGAAAAGGTAGAGAACCGAGACCTCGTAAGGTATGTTCTCAAAGCCTTTCCGAGGAATACTTTGTGGTCATCCATGGTGGATGCCTACAAGGTTTCCAAGGATCTTTCCTTTGTTAAATTAGAAGATTTGTTTTGTGAAATGGAATTACACGAGATTGCTAACCAAAGCTCAAAGGAGAAAGGGTTGACTTTTGTGGCAGGTGACAAAAGGAAGAAGAAGAAGGACAAGGAGGAGAAGACCTACTATCACGTGGCCTTCATGGCCTTAGAAGAGTCAACCAAGGAGAGTGGTAACGAATCAAGGAGCTCCTCAACGGCGCCTTCATCATCTTCGGATGATGAAGAGGTAATCTCTCCGGAGTTAGATAAATGTTATAGGACAATAGCATGTTTAACTAAGTTGTTAAAGAAATCTAAGAATAAGGTTAAGTCATTGAAATTAGAAGTAGAAGAATTAAAATCCTCTAGGGTTGAGGATATTAATGATTTTCATGATGAGTCCCTTAAGGATGAAAACAAGACCCTAAGGAGCGAAATTGAAAACCTCAAGAATATTCTTGAGAAGTTTTCAACTAGCTCTAAAACTTTATACATGATCTTAAATTCACAAAAGGCGGTTTACAACAAGGTTGGTCTAGGTTACCAACCTAAAGAGCCAAGTTTCATGTCATTGATGACTAGAACCCATTTTAGATCATCAAATGATTCTAGGGTTCAAAAAGTTCAAAAGAAAATGATCAAGGCTTGGGTGCCAAAATCATTCATTGTAGATGCTTTAAGTTCCAAAATTTGGATACCCAAAACATCGATATTTCGAATTGTATAGGCAATAGTTGAGGGGGAGCATCTTTCAACATGGGTGGTTGATATTTGGTGCTCCAAACACATGACCAGGAAAATTGTCATCCACATGATTAGTTATGAAAAATTCAGATTAAATACTTTGATCTCCATTGTTTTAGTTCTTATAACAATGTAATCCCTTGGCTAGTGATTCTTATGGAATTCATGTGTCAAAGTACTTAATCATACATAAGTATAATCTACTTTAGTATTAAAGTTCTTCCATGATCAAGGTTGCTTCCAAAACAAAGAAGAAACTGTCTAGTTCATCTATGCCAAATAGCAATACACGTTCATTACTTCTGGTATCCATGGTTGGTAAATTTTTGGTTGAAAATTGAATGGTTGAGATCATGAATAGTATAGCTAAGGATTGGATGCATTTTCATCAGCTGTTGCTTTATATATGCCATGTTTAACCTTTAGCCCATTTGGAAAAAGAAAAGTTGTAAGTTATTGCTAATAATTGAGATTAGGACTATGGACTAAATTAGATTATCAAAATTATGTACACACTGATACAAACTGATCAAAATTGAAAAACTGATCAAAAGTGGAACATAATTGATCATTCATTGAAATTGATACAAACATGTTTTTGGTTCTTTTCATAGAAATTCTTGATTCTTGATAGGGAATAAAGCTTAGTTAAGGGACACAAATCATGTTAGGGTATCACTCTATTAAGGTATCACTCTGTTAGGGGTTAAATCTGATTGTGTTAGGGTTTAGAATGTTTGAAAGTTGAAACAACCCGATTTCTGAAACTGATCAGTTTCAGAAAACTTTCTGTATCGAACCGAATCGGTCCACCTACCGATCAAGACTCATCCTGATCGGTCCTGTGATCGATCAGAGGCCCTTTTGATCGGTCTGGTGACCAATCAGATCAATTCTGATCAGCACACTCCCTGATTGGTTCAAAATTGATAAATTATCAATGGGACTAAGAGTTAGGTTCATGGTCAAGACATACTTGGAACAAACCTAATACTGATTCAATACAAACCCGTGTTAAAATTTTTGAAATTCATATGAACGGGGTGTTTGAATCATGTCTCTTGATCTCTTGTTCATTGATGAGGAATATTTTTTTTCTTTGTCAAGAAACTCAAAACATGGTTCAGAAATTTTTCTGAAATATCGAATGATAATGGAGTCTACACCCCTGTTATGGAATTTTAATTGTTAATGTAGTCTGATCTTGAACGAATCAGAGTTACAGAAATTTTTTTGAAAACTGATCGTCCATAGATAAATTAGAAATTTTTCTATATCAATCATCAAAGAATCTGATCGGTCAAGGAGACCAATCAGGACTATCTGTCGGATACAGCTGCGTTCCTTATAGACACATGAAGCATATACGAGTTTGACCATGATTTAATTCTGTTTATGTTTTCATATGCAATTCACACATACCTTTGATTATTTTGGGTCTGGGGAGAGACCCTTGGTTGAGGGGGAGGTATTTTAAACTTAACAACCAGTCTACACCCTTTTCGGTGTTTGACAAAGGGGGAGAGAATGATTGATTAAGTTTAGAGTTTGCTATTGTAGGGGGAGGATTTTGATTCCCTTACGATAATTGAATTGATTTCAATTGATCTCTAATACTTAAACTTAAATCGGGTTGTCAAACAACAAAAAGGGGGAGATTGTTGATGTAGTCTGGCCCGATTATTGTTTTGGTGTTGACATCGATTTATGTTTGGTTGAGTGAAGTCCTGGTCGGGGACTGGGCACGGAGTGATTGAAATCCTAGCGAGTGAAGCTAGGTTGTTTGAAATCCCGGTGAGTGAAGCCGGGTCCTGGTGAGTGAAGCCGGGTGACTGAAACCCTGGTGAGTGAAGCCAGGTCCTAGCGAGTGAAGCTAGGTTGATTGAAATCCCGGTGAGTGAAGCCCGGTCCCGGTGAGTGAAGCCGGGTGACCAAAACCTTGGTGAGTGAAGCCAGGTCCTAGCGAGTGAAGCTAGGTTGATTGAAATCCCGATGAGTGAAGCCGGGTCCCGGTGAGTGAAGCTGGGTGACCGAAACCCTGGTGAGTAAATCCAGGTCCTAGTGAGTGAAGCTAGGTTGAATGAAGTCCCTGTGAGTGAAGCTGGGCACGAAGTCTTGGTCCGGGGGACTGAGCACGAGTCAGAGAAGGATAGGGAGCCCGTTCTCTTGACTTAGAGTTGAATTGGGAGTCTCTGGATCGGTCTGGTGACCGATCAGGGAGTTGGCATGAACTCCCTGTTGTGGATCGGTCTGGTGACTGAACCAAGGATGTATGATCGGTTTGGTGACCGAAACCCTGGTGAGTGAAGCCAGGTCCTAGTGAGTGAAGCTAGGTTGAATGAAGTCCATGTGAGTGAAGCTGGACACGAAGTCTTGGTCCGGGGGACTGAGCACGAGTCAGAGAAGGCTAGGGAGCTCGTTCTCTTGACTTAGAGTTGAATTGGGAGTCTCTGGATCGGTCTGGTGACCGATCAGGGAGTTGGCATGAACTCCCTATTGTGGATCGGTCTGGTGACCGAACCAAGGATGTATGATCGGTCTGGTGACCGATCAGGGAGAGAACAGAAGCATTTATGTTTGGCTTCTGATCGTTCTGGTGAACGATCAGAGAGTGGTCTGTAGGTTTCGTGAGAAACCTTGATCGGTTCAGCTGACCGATCAACTATCGCGAGCTCCTCATCCGAACCGATCAGGGCTTATCCTGATCGGTCAGGGAGTGACCTGATTGGTCACTAGACCGATCAGGACACAACCTGATCGGTCAGGTGACCGATCAGTGGTGTTTTGCCTGCGGTAGCTGGAGAAAGCTCAGCAAAGGGATGGATCGGTCCGGTGACCGATCCACGATCTGTGATCGGTCAGTGTGACCGATCACAAGAAGTTCGCGATCCCTGGTTTCTCACCTTGGCCTGATTGTTCAAGGCATACCCTGATCGGTCTGGTGACTGATCAGTGTCTGAACTTTAATTTGAAATCGATGTCAGACGCTCTGATCGCGTCTGTTTTCTCTACGTTTTCTCTGATACACTGTCGATTTCTTTGTGATACACTTTGCTATGCTTCTGATGAGTGTGCAGGTAATACAGGGAGGATTCAAACAATGGAGGAGAGTCAACTGGGGACTTTCCTTGGTGCAGGTTTGTCTGTTTACTGGTTTCATGTCTCAACGGCTTCTGGCGCGCGACTGGCGACTGACGGAGGCTCAGCTGGAGAGGTCTTCAGTGGACTGAGTGCTCAGGGAGTCAGGGGATCAGGCTGTGGCTCAGTGGATGCTGATAGAGAGCCTGGTGATGGGAGCAGGAGCTTAAGACGAAGCTGGAAGCAGAGGAGAGAGAGGATAGAATAGACAGAAAACTTGAGGAGTTTGGCTGGGCTGTGTTTGTGCTCTCTGTTGCTTCGTGCTTGAGTATTCCTGTTATATCCTTGTGAGTGTTTCCTTCTATTGTCTCGTGAGCTTAGCTTGTATCATCTGGAGACTTGCTGTGGAGAGGTTTCTCCACCGAGAAGGAGGCTATTACTATCCGGGGTTCACCGGGGCTTGATATGCCGACGATCAAGGAATCACCCACCTTACGGGCATGCCAAGGAGTAGGGGCAAGTTATCCCCGATCCTTGTACATCCGCGTGTTAGCGTCGGTTTGCTTTCTTTCCTTGTTTTTTTTCTCTCTGTCGTGTTTGTTTCCGCTGCTAATCTGATCACAGAAAGAAGATTTCAAGAGAGGAAGTGATTTGAGTGTCTGGCTACATTCACCCCCCCTCTATAGCCATCCAAGCACCAACACAGAATGGTATGAGTCCACCTCCTCAAGAGTGAGATCGGAAGCCTTGCAGGCGGCCACCGAGGCCTATGGCATTCCGGCCGAGATGGCAATGGTCATCTCCAAAGTGGGTCAGACACCCGTGGAGCCCCCTGCAGACATGTTGACCTTCTTCTTAGGGCAGATGGAGTTAGGATTCCGCTTCCCTATCCCCCCCTTTTTTCATTAACATAGCCTCCTATTTTGATATCCCCCTTCACCAGATGACTCCTAATGCCCTTGCCCAGATGGGAGGGGCATATATCGTCTTCAAGCTATTTGATCTTCCTCTGACCCCTCATCTCTTTCATTCTTTCTTCGTCCCGATAGGGTCTAGAGGAGTCTTTAGTTTCGCAGCTCGACCGGGCCATAGGTTTTTAGGAGGGTTTCCTTCCTCGCATAAAGGGTGGAAGGAGAAATTTTTCTTCATTAAGCTGTCGTCCTTACCCTTCAATCCCCTGTGTTGGATAGAGGATTTGCCGACTCCTCCTATTCTAGGGAACTTTCTCCACAGTCCGGTGTACCAGCGTGCTAAGGAGGTGCTCGCTAGTATGGAGTTTAGCGGCCCGTGGCTGGTGCAGAGTGAAGAGCTTATGTACCGGGTAGGCCTCAGTCCTAAAGTGACGCGAATCAGCCCTTCCCTGGGTACGTTCATCTTTTTCCTTTAATGCCTCTTGGTCCTGATTGATACTCTCTCTGTCTGATTTTTGCAGAGGAAGTCATGTTCGCCAAGGTGATGGGCAGGCCCATCAGATGGGAGGAGGCGAACAAGGAGGCATTGAATCCTCCTCCAGCCGCTCCTGACGCTCCACCTGCTTCCGCCGAATCCCCTGAGGGGCCTACTGTCTCGTCTCGTGGGGTCGCTGTTGGGTTCTCCCGGCATAAAAATATAAAAACGCAACGGAAACAAGAACCCACGAGCGATCCATGCGAAAGAAAACTAGTACAATGTTCATCTTTCTAATAGATCTATCTACAGTGTATACCTTTGGAGTGTACCCTTTGCTTATCCCGCTTGTCCAAGGTGCGTCGGATCTCTTGCACGTTCAAGTGTCCGTGCCTCTATTCGTATACACACGGACACAATCTCTCAACTTCAGGAGAACTATCTTAATTGTGCTAGCAACTTGAGGTAGCCCGCAGAACACCAAGAACCCTACAGTAGGGTTTCGGCCAAAGGGGGAAGATGAGGGAGGGAAGAAGAAAGGGAAGAAGGAGAGGAAGAAGAAGACCTCATCCAAAGTCACAAGGTCCTCTTTTATACTCATCCCATGAATATGAAGAGGTTTGTGTCTCTTTGGCTTCCTTCATTAATACCAATAAAGAGCATATCTTTTCATGTGGACCTTTATCATTTCCCATGCAAGAAAAGAATCTTTTCTTTTCTCTTCATTAAACACTTTAATGAATTTCCCTTTAATCTCGACCGGGCCTCTCGGGCTTCCGACCGGTCTCTCGACCAAGTCTGCCGAGTGCCGAGCTCCCGACCTAGTCTGCCGAGCTCCAACCCAGTCTACCGAGCTCTGACTCAATCTGCCGAGTGTCGACCCAGTCTGCCGAGTGCCAAACCAGTCTGCCGAGTGGATCTCCCGATCTGCCTTCCCAAGTTCCCAACTCGGGCTCGGACTTCCCGAGTTCCCAACTCGGGCTCGGACTTCCCGAGTTTCTAACTCGGGCTCCCACTTAGATTTCCCGAAGCATCATGTCCTTAGTGTGTGAGCCAATAGGCTCTCGTGACGTTGGCAATGCGCCTAAACCCTTTAGACACATAAGCAATGAGCGGCATCAAGCAATGCATCATTGCTACCCAAGTAACAAGAAAAGTCGAGATCCGACTAAACCTCCGTGAATATGATAATGTATGACCTTATCCTTCTATCTTGATATCTAGATTGACCAATGAGGCATAGACCGTGTCATCCTCAATCAATCTATGTGTTTCTTGATCCCCGAGTAGACTCACTCAAACAAATGAATGTTGGAAATGGGATGGCTAGAGAGGGGGGGTGAATCTAGTCGGACACAAAACTTTTGAGCTTTTCAAATCTATTCTGCACTTCAGAGTTAGGCAGCGGAAGCAAATGCAGAAACAGAAAACTAAAAACAACAACCCAAAGCAAAGGAAAGCAAACCGACGCTAACACCTCGATATACAAGGTTCGGGGATAACTTGCCCCTACTCCTTGGCGTGCCCGTAAGGTGGGCGATCCCTTGATCGTCGGCAGATCAAGCCCCGGTGAACACCGGATAAGATAGAGCCTCCTTCTCGGTGGAGAAACCTCTCCACAAATCTCACGGATGATGGAACTTGAGTACAGGAGATCACACAAGAAGGAACACTCACAAAGCTCTCACAGGAATGCAACAAGATCGCTTAAGCACAAAGCAACAGAGAGCACGAACACCGCCCAGCCAAACTTCCCAAGTTTCTGTCTTGTTCGCCTCGCTCCTCTGCTTCCAGCTTCGTCACTTAAGCTCCCTCTCACCATCGCAAGATTCATCAGCATCCACTGAGCCAGCCTGAACCCACTAACCTCCCTGAGCACTCAGTCCACTGAAGACCTCCTCTCCAGCTGAGTCTCCGTCAGTCGCCAGCTGCTCCAGTTGCCGTTGAAACCTCAGAAGGAGAAACAAACAAACCTGCTCCAAGGAAAGCCTCCCATTGACCCTCCTTGAGTGTTTGAATCACCTGCTATCACCTGCACACTCCAACAGAGGCTTAGCAATGCATATCAACAAGAATCGGCAATGTATCAGAGAATCGGCAGTGAAAACAGACGCGATCAGAGCTTCTGACAGCGTATTTGAATTAAAGTTCTGCGCCTGATCGGTCACCAGACCGATCAGGAAGGACCCTGATCGGTCACCAGACCGATCAGGAAGGACTCTGATCGGTCACCAGACTGATTTAAAAGTCTTCTGCACACTCCTGATTGGTCCCCAGACCAATCAGGCTCCTGCCTGATCGGTCACCAGACCTATCAGGCTCCAGCCTGATCGGTCACCAGACCAATCAGGCTGCTTCCAGACCAATCAGGAGTCATCCTGATCGGTGATAGTGAGAACCTTGCGACAAATGATCGTTCACTAGACCGATCTGAGCAGTATCCCTGATCGGTCACCAGACCGATCAGGAGCAGATCAGAAGGGGAACTCAACTCACTGTTCGCTCCCTGATCGGTCACCAGACCGATCAGGAGCTGTGCAGTGAGTGAAACACACACTCCCTGATCGGTCACCAGACCGATCAGACATCGCTGGATCGGTCACCAGACCGATCCACGAAGGAGCAGCGTGCCAACTCCCTGATCGGTCACCAGACCAATCTAGGGACACAGACCTAGCCTTCCAAGCTAGGATTTCATTCACCTTAGCCCTCCAAGCTAAGGATTTTTCAATCTAACTCTTCAAGTTGGGAATTTGCACCTAACCCTCTAAGTTAGGACTTTTCACCTAGCCCTCTAAGCTAGGACTTTTCACCTAGCCCTCCAAGCTAGGACTTTTCACCCAACCCCTCCGAGTTAGACCTTCATCCAACCTAGCCCTCCAAGCTAGGCACCTGACCCTCCAAGCCAGGACTTTTTCACCTAACTCTCCAAGATGGGACTTTTCACCTAACCCTCCAAGTTAGGACTTTTCACCTAGCCCTCCAAGCTAGGACTTTTCACCCACCTCTTCCGAATTAGGACTTTTCAACACCTGGCTTCACTCACCAGGACCCGGCTTCACTCACCGGGATTTCCAACACCTGGCTTCACTCACCAGGACCCGGCTTCGCTCACCGGGATTTCCATCACCTGGCTTCACTCACCAGGACCCGGGTTCACTCACCGGGATTTCAACCTAGCTTCACAAGCTAGGACCTGGCTTCACTCACCAGGGTTTCATGCCCAGTCCCCGACCAGGACTTTAACCCAAATTCGCTCAACCAAACTTAAATCATTGTCAAACACCAAATCAACAACCGGGCCAGACTGCATCAACAATCTCCCCCTTTTTGTTGTTTGACAACCCGATTTAAGTTTAGGTATCAATTAATTGAAGTCCGTTCAATTCTCATAAGGGAATCATGATCCTCCCCCTATAATAACCATAAACTTAATCAGTCATTTTCTCCCCCTTTGTCAAACATCGAATAGGGTATGGTTATTAAGTTTGAACACAACTCCCCCTCAATCAAGGGTCTCCCCAAAAAAATAATCAAAGGATAATTTCTGAATTGCATATGAGAGGCATATACCATAAATGTATCATGGCAACAATGTATATGCATCATACGACAATAAGTGTGAACTTGCACATGAAAACATATACAGAAATATATCAAGGCCAAACATGTATATGTTTCATATGACAAGTAAGGAATGCATCTGTATCCGACATATAATCCTGAGTGGTCTCCGTGACCAATCAGGTTCGTTGATAACTTGATACAGAAAGATATTTGATTAGTCTGGGGAGCGATCAGATTTCAGAAAAATTTTGGAAACTCTGATACATTCCTGATCAGACTGCATTAACAATTTGCATTCCACAATAGGGGTGTAGACTCTATTAATATTCGACATTTCAGAAACATTTCTGAAACACGACATTAAGACCAAGAGTCATGACTCAACAAACCCTTTCTTATGAATTTGAACATTCCAACATAGGTTTGTGTCAAATCAATATTAGATTTGTTTCAAGTATGTTTTGTTCCAAGTATGATTAGACAAACCGCATTTTAACATTTGATGTTTCAGAACAATTTCTGAGAATCAAATGTCTTAAACATTCCTTAGAAATGAGTTTGTATTCACTTAGTACCAGGTTTGTACCAATGAATGATCAAGTATGGTCATGTTCTTGGAATAATCAGGTTTGTATCATATTTGTGTGTATCAGTATGATCAAGTAATCTGATACAACTTGATGAAATGGGATCGGACTGAGAAGTAGTCTGATACCTCTGATCAGCATTGATCTGATCGGTCACCGGACCGATCAGAACGGTGCCTGATCGGTCACCAGACCGATCAGGGTGGATTCAAAAGTCTGATTTGTTTATTCCGGTCAGATTTCAGAATTCAGACTCAACCTTTCAGAAACCAAAAGACAGGTTCGTATCAAACCATGATTTTGGTCCCAAAATCTAAGTTTGATCATTCAAAATAGATTTGTATCAAATTAACATTAAATTTGTATCAAACTCAATGTATGATCAAGTTTGCTCAAAATACCTTTTTTTTCAATTCCATAATCCCTAAATTTGTCTATCAGGTTTCAAGCATTCCTAAACCCCAATTCAATTAGATTTGATCCACTTGATTCTAAGGGTTCCCTTAATCAAAATATATATTATGGTTTGTGTCAGAGCATGATAGTATTTTCTAAGCATGAACTTGAGTATCGAAACATGTTTGTATCAAAGCATGATCATATCAAGAAACCTTAGTTTGATACAAGGGAATCACTAGGTCATAGAAGGTTAAACAGTGAATTTTAAAACTCATGGTGATGCCTTGTGAGATTTTTATAATGATCAACCCAAACTATATGTTCATCTTGTTCTTAAACATGCATTCATGTGTTATAACACATACAACATACTCATGGCATACTTGGGCTTGAGATAAGACATTTCATAAACCATAACTTGCATAAAAACACAAATTGCAACAATAAAACCAATTCTTTTAAGCAATTCATGCCAAGAGCAAGTTATGTGTGAATCTAAACCCTTCATGCAATATATATAATTTTTCCAAAACTTGTAGATTTATTTTGAAGCATGGATATACTATCATTCATTGCATGAAAAGTTTCCTTATTGCCCAAATGAGATTTCATAACTCACTAGCCAAGAGATCATATTGTTATAAGAGCTAAGACAATGAAGATCAAAGCACTTAATTTGAACATTCCATAACCAATCATGTGAATGACAATTTTTGTTGGTCATAGGTTTGGAGCACCAAATATCAACCACCCATGTTGATAGATGCTCCCCCTCAATCAAAGCTATACAATTCTAAATATGGAGGTTTTAGGTACCCAAATTTTGGGACCTAAGGAATCTACAATGAATGACTTTGGCACCCATGCCTTAGTCAATTTCTTTTTAACCCTAGGAACATTTGATGATCTAAAATGTGTTCTAGACATTAATGACACAAAGGTCGATTCTTTAGGTCGGTAACCTATACCGGCCTTGTTGTAAACCGCCCTTTGGGAGTTCAAGATCATGTCTAGGGTTTTGGAGCTTGTTGAAAATTTCTCAAGAACAATCTTGAGATTTTCAATTTCACCCTTCAAGATCATATTCTCATTCTCAAGGGATTCATTATGGAAGTCATTAATATCCTCAACCTTAGAGGATTTTAATTCTTTTACTTCCAACTTCAATGACTTAACCTTATTCTTAGATTTCTTTAACAATTTGGTTAAACATGCGATAGCTCTATAGCACTTATCCAACTTGGGAGAGATTACCTCTTCATCATCCGAAGATGATGAAGGCGCGGTTGAGGAGCTTCTCGATTCGTTATCACTCTCCTCCTTTGAATCTTCTAAGGACACTAGAGCCACATGACAGTGGGTGTTCTCCTCCTTCTTCTCTTTTCTTTTGTTACCTGCCACAAAAGCAAACTCTTTCTCCTTTGGGCTTTGGTTAGAGATCTCATGTAGTTCCATTTCACAAAATAAATCTTCTAACTTAACAAAAGATAAATCTTTGGATACCTTGTAGGCATCCACCATAGATGACCACAAGGCATTTCTAGGAAATGCTTTTAGAATGTACCTCACTAAGTCTCGGTTTTCCACCTTTTCATTGATGGAATGCAAGCCATTGATGATTTCTTTGAACCGACAATGAAGCATACTTACAGTTTCATTTTCTCCCATTGTCAAGTTCTGGAGTTGGCTGAGAAGGAGGTCCTTCTTGACTATCCGTGTATCTTGAGTTCCCTCATGGAGCTCAATGAGTTTGTTCCATAAGTCTCTGGCAGAGGTGAAGGGACCAATCTTGATCAATTGCTCTTTGGTCATCCCACATTGTAAGGTGACCACAGCTTTGGCATTTGCTTCACCCTTCCGGATTTGCTCAGCCGACCACTTGGAAAACTCAAGCTCCTTTCCTTCATTATCCTTTGGAAGGGAAAACCCCTCCTTGACAGCGAACCACAAACTCATATTTGTCTTTAAGTAAAACTCCATTCTTGACTTCCAATATGAAAAATCAGTGCCGTCGAGGAATGGAGGTCGGTTTGTGCTCAATCCTTCTCTTCCAGCCATCTTGCTGTAAGCTCTCGGATGTTAAGCTGTGAACAGAGCCCCAAGCTCTGATACCACTTGTTGGAAACAGGATGGCTAGAGAGGGGGGGGTGAATTAGTCGACACAAAATTTGAGCTTTTCAATTATTCTGCACTTCAGAGTTAGGCAGCGGAAGCAAATGCAGAAACAGAAACTAAAACAAACAAAGCAAAGGAAAGCAAACCGACGCTAACACCGATATACAAGTTCGGGGATAACTTGCCCCTACTCCTTAGCGTGCCCGTAAGGTGGGCGATCCCTTGATCGTCGGCAGATCAAGCCCCGGTGAACCCGGATAAGATAGAGCCTCCTTCTCGGTGGAGAAACCTCTCCACAGATCTCACGGATGATGGAACTTGAGTACAGGAGATCACACAAGAAGGAACACTCAGAAAGCTCTCACAGGAATGCAACAAGATCGCTTAAGCACAAAGCAACAGAGAGCACGAACACGCCCAGCCAAACTTCCCAAGTTTCTGTCTTGTTCGCCCGCTCCTCTGCTTCCAGCTTCGTCACTTAAGCTCCCTCTCACCATCGCAAGATTCATCAGCATCCACTGAGCCAGCCTGAACCCACTGACCTCCCTGAGCACTCAGTCCACTGAAGACCTCCTCTCCAGCTGAGTCTCCGTCAGTCGCCAGCTGCTCCAGTTGCCGTTGAAACCTCAGAAGGAGAAACAAACAAACCTGCTCCAAGGAAAGCCTCCCATTGACCCTCCTTGAGTGTTTGAATCACCTGCTATCACCTGCACACTCCAACAGAGGCTTAGCAATGTATATCAACAAGAATCGGCAATGTATCAGAGAATCGGCAGTGAAAACAGACGCGATCAGAGCTTCTGACAGCGTATTTGAATTAAAGTTCTGCGCCTGATCGGTCACCAGACCGATCAGGAAGGACCCTGATCGGTCACCAGACCGATCCAGAAGTCTTCTGCACACTCCTGATTGGTCCCCAGACCAATCAGGCTCCTGCCTGATCGGTCACCAGACCAATCAGGCTGCTTCCAGACCAATCAGGAGTCATCCTGATCGGTGATAGTGAGAACCTTGCGACAAATGATCGTTCACTAGACCGATCTGAGCAGTATCCCTGATCGGTCACCAGACCGATCAGGAGCAGATCAGCAGGGGAACTCAACTCACTGTTCGCTCCCTGATCGGTCACCAGACCGATCTGGAGCCGTGTAGTGAGTGAAACACACACTCCCTGATCGGTCACCAGACCGATCAGACATCGCTGGATCGGTCACCAGACCGATCCACGAAGGAGCAGCGTGCCAACTCCCTGATCGGTCACCAGACCGATCCAGGGACGCAGACCTAGTCTTTCAAGCTAGGATTTCATTCACCTTAGCCCTCCAAGCTAAGGATTTTTCAATCTAACTCTCCAAGTTGGGAATTTGCACCTAACCCTCCAAGTTAGGACTTTTCACCTAGCCCTCCAAGCTAGGACTTTTCACCTAGCCCTCCAAGCTAGGACGTTTCACCCAACCCCTCCGAGTTAGACCTTCATCCAACCTAGCCCTCCAAGCTAGGCACCTGACCCTCCAAGCCAGGACTTTTTCACCTAACTCTCCAAGATGGGACTTTTCACCTAACCCTCCAAGTTAGGACTTTTCACCTAGCCCTCCAAGCTAGGACTTTTCACCTAGCCCTCCAAGCTAGGACTTTTCACCTAGCCCTCCAAGCTAGGACTTTTCACCCACCTCTTCCGAATTAGGACTTTTCAACACCTGGCTTCACTCACCATGACCCAGCTTCACTCACCGGGATTTCCAACACCTGGCTTCACTCACCAGGACCCGGCTTCACTCACTGGGATTTCCATCACCCGGCTTCACTCACCAGGACCCGACTTCACTCACCGGGATTTCAACCTAGCTTCACAAGCTAGGACCTGGCTTCACTCACCAGGGTTTCATGCCCAGTCCCCGACCAGGACTTTAACCGAAATTCGCTCAACCAAACTTAAATCATTGTCAAACACCAAAACAACAACCGGGCCAGACTGCATCAACAATGAGCTCAATATCTCATATTGACTCATTTGAGCATGACCATGCGTTTCAGTAGTCCTACTCGATCAAGGGGCCCACAGATATCACTCCCGTCATATGGGAGGGATAGATCTCATCTACATCACTCACATCCCTCCACATAATTCATTACATACCCAGTGATCACCTTTATAGTCCACCCTGTTACGGGTGACGTTTGACGATACCAATGTACATAACTCCTTATATAAGGAACCGTAGTGACTTCAGGTCTAAGGACTATTCATACTAATAGTCACATGAGAATGTTTATGACACTCATATGACAATCTATGAAACTTTCTTATAGCGGGTTAATTCAGTACACATTATGTAATGTATACCCATGTGTCAATTTGATATCACATATCCATGACTTGTGAGCTCAAGTCATCAATTGACCTACATGCTAGTCTCTATGCATTAATATTGTCCCTGAATTAGCAAGGGGGCCTCCCCTCCTATTGTTCCTTCAGTAGTCCGGTCTGTTGGGCGGCAGAAGAGGCGGCTCCCCAAGGGCTTGGGCCCTTCACGGAAAAAACTGCGTTCTGTATGTTCCTCTCCTCTTCCCTCAGTGCCTAAGGAAGCGGCTCTACCTACTGAGGCAGTATCCCCTGCTCCACCAGTCCCTGCTCCAAAGGTGGTCATCCCAGCGCCTCCGGCCTGCTCCATTAACCCGTCTACATCTTCCAAGGGTAAGGAGGTGTTACATACCCAATACCGGATGCGACTAGACCGCCTAAAGAAGAAGTTGGACTCAGCATTGAAGGCCTCCATGCAATCCTTCCCCCCGGTGCAGTTCAAGGAGGTTCCGGCCGAGGGGGGCATGTCCGAGGGAACCTCTAGCTCCAAGAAAGATGATTCCGGCCCTTCCAGTCTGCCACCTGAAGCCCCCACCATCGAGCGACTTCCTCCCCGTCCGGGTTCGCCGCGGCCTGAGGGGAGCAAGAGTACCTCTGGAGGGGCGGTCGTACATGTTTCGGCAATCCCACTCACCACTCTTCGGGAGACTCTCCTGAAGGTACAAATCACTATTGCATTGGATGTTCTCTTGTCCATTACCTGACTTCTTGGCGCAATGGCAGGCCGCTGAGGATTGCGTGACAGTCAGCCGGGGTCTGTATTCCTGGCCCTGGGTTAAAGCCATGCTCCGCCGGGCATTGAGGGCGGAGGCTACAGCTGACCACGAGCGTCGGGCAGGATTGATGCAGGCGGGGGTCAACAGGGCTCTCCGGGCGAAGGTCGATCACCTGATGGACCTCTTGCAAGACAAGGAGCAGGCTCTTCAAAATTCCTAGCACAGAGAGCGTCTGGCGTCTGAGAGGGCTGTGAGTGTCACCAAAGACCTGCTCCAGGTGACGCAAGAGAGAGACCGGCTCCAGGCGAGGGAGAGGGAGTTGTTGGGTGACATCCGGCTCAGGGTAGCCTCGGCCGAGAGACTGAACTCGCGCAGTCAGGATCAGGCGCAACAACTCAGTCAGAAGGAGTCTGATCTCCTGATGGCCACTGACCGTGCGTCCGTCTTGGAGGATGACTTGGTCCAGGGTCGGTCAGATGAGCGTGCCACGTTGGAGAGACTCAAAGAGGCCTTGGTCGAGCAGGCGGAGATGTCCGCCGAGCTGGAATGGTTAAGACGTTCCTACGAGGCTACTGAGGCCGAGCTCCTTACCCTTTGAGTTGCCCGAGCTTCTAGTTCTGAGGAAGCCGAGGTAGGCTTCAAGGTGAAGTTTCTGGAGTCGGATGAGTTTCGTACCATCGTAGCCGACCAGGTAATGCAGCGCTTGCAGCAGGGCTTCCACGGGGCTATCGATAAGTTGAAGAAGGATCAGCTCCTCCCACCTGATGTAAACCCGCGATTGTAAGTGCCGTCTAGACTAGAGAGTGGGGTATTCTCTCGAGCCAGCGGAGTCCCATATCTACTTGGGGTCGGGACCCATTGTAGTAACTTTTGAATTAACACAATCACTTTTACTATTCCTTGTGTATGTGTCCTTGCTCGCTGCGTCCCATGTCTTCGCTTTACAAGCTTAACTAATAGTTGTTTGTTTCAAGGTTGATCCTGAGGGTATATCCCTTCTGGAAATTCTACAAACCCACACTTCACACCCGCATTTATGTTCATGACAGGTCCCCGCCGATGTTTCCTTCTAGAGTAGGTGGGCGGCTCCCGAACCGTCACCTCCTCCTTATCCGCAATCTTATTGAATGGACCCATACAGAGTCGCGGGTTCTGAGGTGCAGCAAGGGCGCGTTGGTCGAAATGACACTTCGACGTCTGCTGCTGTTTTGGCGTCCTCCTTGCATTAACTGCACGGAGAGGCCGCCTTACTATAAATAGGGGAGAGGGGTGTAGCGGTTCCTTCATCCCGCTTGTCTGCTTGCTTCTTTGTGGCGTGATGCCACTTCTCTTCCCTTCATCTTCGTCAGTGTCCCAGCGATCTAATACCGGAGAGGCAGTAGTGTTCCTGGCTGAGAGACCCCTCCGAGGTAGAGTCTTTCGTATCGTTACCCTCACCGGGGAGCATGGTAGAAATGATGTCCAGGGTCTCGCTGAAGATCCTGGAAGATGCGAGACTCCCGGATTATCTGAGGAGTTCAGAAAAGACCATACATGACCCGCTAGGAGGCATGGAAGAGATGACATATCCTGATGGTTGCCTTCTCATGCACCAGCAAACGTCATCCTCTTCCATATCCTTGTTTTCCCCATGTTTTGGGCGGAGGATGGTGTTTATGGGATACGTCGTCACCAAGAGGGGAGGGGCTATAGCCGCTGACTTTTATCTTTCGCTTTCTTCTTTTCATTGAGAGACGGCGGCTGTTGTTCCCCCTCCTCTGTTAAGTCAATTCCTCTTTGGGTCTTTACATTCTCCGGAGAGAAATTGCAGTTGCTATTTCCCCTCCTCTTTTTTCTGCCTTTTGAATGTTGTACTCGACTGCATCTCTGCGGAAAGGGAGGGGATTTCGAATGGGGTCGAGCTACCCATGTGTTACCTCAGGCATCCTTCTCCATCATCGAATACTTGGATGGAGTGCCCAGAAAGTGGAGAAGAGTCAAGGATCCTGTCAACGGGTTTCCGAGTCTGGCGTACTTAGAAGGTGGTTCCGAGCCTAGCGACTCTACAGGAATGGAGCTCTAGAGGAGAAAGGCCCAAGCAGAAGAGTGCTTTCTCTTAGCCAATTATATCTTGATAATTCTCTGAGATGTTTGTTCCCTGTACTTTTCGTATAAATAAAATAATACTTTTGTTACCCTATGTGTGTGTATGCCTGGATTATTTTTTGGGGTGTTTTGTTTACGTTCTCCTAGTCAGGCATGCTACTTTACCGTTGCTTCAGTAGAGTCCCCCTGTCTCGGGCGCTCGGGATATCATGAGGCACCCTGGTTTGTATCCTCGGTGGGGAACCCGGACCGAACCTAAGTACCCTAGCCATCGGCTGCACCGCGGGGTATTAGGGTTTTGGATACTGGGTCGGGCGTGTATGTCCCAAGCAAAACCTAAGTACCCCGGACATCGGCGGCACCCCGAGGTATTAGGGTTTTGGATACTTGGTCGGGCGCGTATGTCCCAGACTAAGCCTAAGTACCCCGGGCATCGCCTGCACCGCGAGGCATTAGGGTTTTGGATACTTGGTCGGGCACGTATGTCCCAGACCAAGCCTAAGTACCCCGGGCATCGGCTGCACCGCAAGGCATTAGGGTTTGGATACTTGGTCGGACGCGTATGTCCCAGACCAAGCCTAAGTACCACGGGCATCGGCTGCACCGTGAGGCATTAGGTTTTGGGTACTTGGTCGGGCGTGTATGTCCCAGACCAAGCCTAAGTACCCTGGGCATCGGCTGCACGCGAGGCATTAAGGTTTCAGATACTTGGTCGGGCGCGTATGTCCAGACCAAGCCTAAGTACCCCGGGCATCGGCAGCACCGCGAGACATTAGGGTTTTGTATACTTGATCAGGTGCGTATGTCCCAGACCAAGCCTAAATACCCTGAGCATCGGCTGCACCGCGAGGCATTAGGGTTTCAGATACTTGATCGGGCGCGTATGTCCCAGACCAAGCCTAAGTACCCCGGGCATCGGCTGCACTGCGAGACATTAGAGTTTTGGATACTTAGTCAGACGTGTATGTCCTAGACCAAGCCTAAGTACCCCGGGCATTGGCTGCACCGCGGGGTATTAGGGGTTTTTTAATTCCTTGGTGGCGCATTGTCATTTTGAAAAAAGCATCTCCTTTTATTACTTGATTTTGCTACGAGAGCTCAAAGAGACACAAACAAATGTTTTAAATAAAGCGCAAATCTTACCGAGACCAGAAGGGTCCGATACCGCAGCCGGGCTGGGACCTCCTGAGTTTTTTCCCTTCTCCTCCAACTAGTCTTCCAGGCCCTTCGGGTTCTTTCGAGACTCTGTTCTGACCTCTCTGCTGTAGCACCGCCGAGACACCAGCTGGTCTCCTCGGATTTCAACCACCCGGTCGTCTACCGGGAGCTTTATCTTTTGGTGGTAAACAGAGACCACCGCCTGGAAAGTGCTGAGCGTAGGGCGACCCAGGATGACATTATAGGAGGAGGGTGCGTCTACGATCAAGAAAGGAGTCCTCTGGGTTCTTTCGAGCCTGTCACTGCCCAATGAGGGTAACAAGGTGATTTACCCTACCGCATGCGATTCCCTGTGAAACCGAATAGCAGAGTCAAGACCGGGAGCAGTTCCTCCTTGTCTATCTGCATCTGATCCCAAGACGCCTTGTATAGGATGTTCACGGAACTCTCTGTGTCCACAAAGATGCACTTAACCTCATAGTTAGCAATACGGGCTACGATCACTATGGCGTCCTCACGGGGAGCTTCTACTTCTTCAAGGTCGGATGGCCCAAAGGATATTGTAGGCCCCAGCTCCTAGCTCCGGCTCGTACCGATGGAGTAGTTTTCCAATCGCCGGGTATAAGATTTTCTGACCCGGTTAGAGTCCCCTCCAATAGATCCCCCGGAGATGACTCCCACATGACCCGAAGGCGGACCCCGCATGGGGGCCTTGCCCTTCTGGGGGTCTCTCTCCAAGGAGAGAGATCTTTGGGGTGCAGGCCCCCGACTCCTACCTCGCGATCATGATCGAGACCGAGGTCGGGCCTCGTTTCCCCCGACATGCTGTCGTCGAGGAGAGAAACTTCGCCTGGGAGACCTTCTGCGGTACCTTGACTTATTCCACTTTCTTCGATGTTTGGTGTCTACCTCCTCGCCGAACTTCTTCTTCAAGGCGTGACACTCTTGAGTGGAATGTGTTGAGCTGCCATGGTAACCACAGTACCTTGGTGACGACTCTAGCAGCTCGGTGTCCATTGTCTCCACCATCCGGCGCTTACCAGCCTAATGTTCCTTCCCGGGGTGAGGTTCCTTTCCCCGGGCCAGGGCCGGGGGCTCCCACCTGTCTAATCGAGGAACCGCCGGAGGGGGGGGCTCCGACAGGGTCTTTGCGCCGGGCGTACTGTACTTCTTCCACATTGACATGCTTGACAGAGCGTCCCAGCAAATCATCGAAACTGGCAGGGGGCTTCCTTACCAAGGATCGGAAGAAGTCCCCTTCAACGAGCCCTTGGGTACAGGCACTGACGAGTATCTCCGATGTTACACTAGGCACGTCCTGCGCCACCCGGTTGAACCTCTGGATGTACTCCTTGAGCGGTTCCTTAGGCTTCTGCTTAAGGACGAACAGGTTAAGTGCCGTCTTCTGGTAGTGACGGCTGGTCGCGAAATGGTGGAGGAAGGCTGTCTTGAACTCCACGAAGGAGTTGATAGAACCTTGTGACAGCCTCTGGAACTACAGCTGTGCTACTCCGGACAGGGTGTTCAAGAACACACGGCACTTCACACCGTCAGTATACTGGTGCAGGAGTGCCGCATTCTCTAATTTACATACGTAATCCTCTGGATCCATCTTCCCATTATAATCAGGGATCCCCGGCCCACGGAACTGTTTAGGCATGGGGTCTTCAACAATCTCAGACGAGAAGCGTGTAGAGGGGACCTTATGAGAGGTTTTGAGTTCATCTCTCTTCCCTTGTCCTTCTCCGTGCCTTTGGGCGCTGGAGAGCACCGAGTGGGCCTTTTCAAAGTCTCCGGGAGATTCTCTCTGGAGGCCCGGGGCTGCTCCTTCCTGTCGCCCCGCAGGGGTAACAGATCTCCGTGAATGCGAGATAAAGACTCTAGGGATCTCCACCCTCGCCGGATCCCCTTATCGCGGGACAGCCTGTTTGACTTGGTGTTGCACCAGCGCTTCCTTGATGGCGTTAGCCACCAGACGTTCAAGTTCCTCTCTTGTGAGGGCAAGGGGTTGTTCCTCCGATCCTGCCATCGGTGCTCCTTCAGGTGTTTTGCTAGTTCCCACAAATGATACCAAATTTTTTCCAGAAAGAGTCGACAACGATGGCCAAACACTGGAGTTCTGCCCCTTAGAAGTTGCTGCGGCGGGGAGGAACTTAGGGTCCTGCAAAGTTAACATGAGCGTTAGAGGACACGCCGGCAGAGGTCCGGCGGAGTCCACTCCGACGCTCAAGTCAGTGTCCGTCCGAGATGTAAAGGTAGCGAGAAGTAAAGAATGTGTCTAGAGTTGAGAGAGCATAACCCCTTTACCAGAGGGGTTGGACTACCTTTTATACTGATGTCGACGGACCAGACGTGCCCCCCGATCGGTACCACGTCTCCGATACTTAAGTCACGCCCCCCCTATTTCGGCGGTAGCGGGATATCCTTTGAAACGGTCTGCGCCGTTATCACGCGTCCACCCGTTGCGACATTTAAGGGTCGTGGGGACCTCTTCTTACGGGGATGCTTATCCGTACCGAGAGGGGGAGTCAGTACCTGAGGTCGGTTATTGCGGGGACTCCACCTCCCGAGGTGAGCTCGGGGCCTTTGGTGCTTAACTCCCGAGGTGCTCTCGGGGCCTAATCTCCCGGGGTGCTTCCAGGAGGGGCTTCGGACTACCTTTCCTGGGCGCGTTTCCTAAGGGGGGCCCTGGGGCCCAGGAAGGGAGGTCGCTTCGGTCATGTCACGTCCCGTGACTTTTTTCATCTCTCGTATCGGGCACGGACTATTCAACCCTATCAACCTCTTTTTTATATTATAACTATAAAAAAATAAGAATAATTAGTTAAATTAGTGTGTATTAGGAGTTGAAAGAGAGTTGATGTAAAAGAAAATTTATCTACAATGAATGAGAATAAATTTTTTCTGAAAAATTTCGTATTAAAGAGTTTAGGGTAATTTATCCTTAAAGTAAAATAATAATTTAATTTATTAATTATTTTTTTCAATTTGACCTCTAATTTTAAAAATAGCAAAAAATATATTCTAGAAAATTTTGAGGATAAAAAGTTTGTGATGTGAGAATTGTCCATTTATTTTACAAACGAGATCCTCTCTCCTGAGGATCCCATGTCCCCGTGTCCCGGACTCATCGACGATGGCCGGTGAGTCCTCCGATAGCCGATCGGATATCATTATTAGTCTCCGATCGTCGTCCCAAATCAAACGATATCATGGGAGAACAGTGAATTGGTCGAGATCGTCGCAATTGCGATCTCATCGGATTCGACGGTGAATCAGACGAGATCGCAACTACGACGATCCCCGACGGGTTCACCGTACCCCCTAGGGTATAATTTTATTCGGGGCAGCGGCCGGAGGCAGCCGTTGGTGCCCGATCGACGATCGGAGGACTCGCTGACCATCGCCTACGAATTGAGACACGAGAATAGAGGATCATTGGGACATAGGATTTGTTATCTTTATTTTGGTGGGGCTTACAAAGGTAGGAGGGCTAACACGGAAAGTAAGTAAAAACAAACAAATCAAAATCCAACTTATCAAACCTTTTGGATAAATCGATCCAATTAAATTTTACCCTAAAATCGAATTGAATTAATATAAAATTTATTAATTTGATCCACTGTCAAAATTAGTCGAACTTTTCTTAATAGTCAATTGATGATGCATACCACATTAAAAAAATATTAATTTACTGACAAACTTTTACAACGAAAAAAATTAGTCATAAATTAACAACAAAATTTATGATGAAAAATAAGCATCGTTAATCAGTAATGAAATTTATGACAAAAAAAATTTTATCCCTAAATTAACAACAAAAATCTTTCATCATCAAATTTATCACTAAAAATATTGTGTCGTTGATTTAACCTTGTCAAAGGGATAACGCGCATCCACAATATACTTTGGTTGAAATAATAGAAAATTGTATAAGAGATATAAATCATTTGGGTTGACACAACAAATGATTCAAGTATTCTTTGCTTAATAATCTAGTTATTCAAGTATTCTTTGCTTAATAATCTAGTTTGAAACATGACAAAATTATTTTGTCGGCTGTTTATAAAACTCAAGCACGGAAAAAAATAATTGAGGGGGCATTGGAAAGATATTGCATATTAACATGAGAAAGTTACGAACACATTTTAGGTCGAGAAATATAATATTTCAACGTTACGAGAACTCAACTGAGTAGTGATAAATATTGATGCAAGTGAAATTAATGATGATGATGATGATTATGATGATAACGACGACAATGACTTTGATTTTTGATGATGGATAAGTTATGTTACTTTAATATAAAAAATATGATATTTTATCTTCATATATGACAATATTTTTATGAATAAATTTAGTTTGATTTGTAAATTTACAATTTTTAGTAGCTCAATTAGTTATTCATATACTATCTCATTCTTAAATTTATATATTTTATCTGTTAATGTATAATATTTTTTCGGGGCATGTACTCTTCAGGTCCAAACTTGATACTAAATTGGTGATTTTGAGATCAAACGTTTGAAATGATTTTTATAGTCTTAAAGTTAGGCGTTTATCTTTTTTTAATCCCAAATTTTAAAAAGTAACAATTTTAATATCATACAATGGGAGGCGTCTCAAGTCCTTTTTTTTAAAACAAAATTATGATTGAACACTATAACCTAATTGAGAAGGTGAACCTTAGAGATTTTCGATTTTTAATTTTTTTTTTTTTAGCTTGAATACTATAACTCAATTGGAAAGGTGAACCCTAGGGATTGTCAATTTTTAATTATTTTTAGCTTGAACACTATAACCCAATCGAGAAGGTGAACCCTAGACTAAAATAAAAATAAAGTGTTAACTTTGGGACTGAAAAAGTCTTTTCAAAAGTTTAATATCAGAATCGTCAATTTAGTATCAAATTTAGTATCCAAAATGTCTTTTCCTCGTATTTTTTCTATAGGTCATTAAAGTTGGCATCTTGGGATTTTATTTTATGCACTCTCTGATTTGTTATTAAATATGGTAATTTTTTTCATGTTCTTCATTATGCATCCAATTTTTATTTATTTTATCCTGACAATTTTGGTTGAGAGTCTCGACGTAATGGCCATAGACAGAGTACTCTTGGCTGGTTTGTTTTAGCATGAGACACTGTGCCTACAACATCCCCTTCAGTTGCAAGACCTTCCCATGCACTTTTGCCAACACATATATTAGTTTCTTCACAAGTTCCTTTAGCCGGACACTTATTTGCTGAGAGTGAATTCAACAATCGAGAGTATATAGTCTCTAACTGGAATTTGTAAGTACTAGAGATTAAAATTTTATATGTATTGTTTGTTTTTTATTTATAAAATATTTTATTTTTTAACTATCTTAATTATTTAACATTATTTGTTTATAACTTTACGATAGATTTGTAAATTCTATATGTGTTATTTATGAGATTAATAGAATAGTGAATAATCATTTGAGTAGAGGCTTCAATGTCTTATACAAGCACTTCATAACCCACAAAAGAGCTCTAGTAGAATGAGTTTAAGATAAACTATCTCCTTCAATAGATATATGAAATTAAAGTGAATATATAATATATTATTTTTTCCATTCTACCGAACATTCACTTGGAACCTGCATGAAGAGTTGGAAATAAGGAGGAATTTAAAAAAAAAAATGTTAGGACACATCCAAAGTTAGAGGGGGAGTGAATAGTTTACTTTTGCTCGTTGTAGATTTGTTGTGACAGAAGACTACAAGCAATTACTAACACTTTCATTTACTTGGTATTTACCTCCTTGAGGTGACTAATATAAGGATCTATATAGTGCATGTAGCTCTACTATGAACACACTCCTCAGAAATAATCCAGAGGCAGAGAAGCTCGTACAAGCTCGAATACAAGAAATACAAGAAGAATACAAGGCAAGAGATAAATGAAACCGAAAACGATTTACAACAATGAACTCTTGCTTATCTTGCTTGAATTAGTCTCTTGAAGCTTGGAAAGTGTAGCAACACTTCTCTTTCAACCTCTCAAGAACTGGTGTAAAGTTGTCGTTCGAGCTCTACCTTCAACCTGCATGAAAAACCCTTTTCTAGGACTTAACCGATGCCCCTAATCGATGCCCCTAATAGATTGCCCAATCAATTAAGCATCTTACTGTACTCTTTACGAAATAGTCTTAATTGATTACTCAATCAATTAAAGCATTCCTAGTCGATCACCTAATCGATTAAGATAGCTTCTATCGTCGCGACAAAACTCTCCTAATCGATCATCTGATTGATTGAGTTTCCCCTTAATCGATTGCCCAATCGATTAAGGAAATTTTTGTTTCGCGAGAAACAATCCTCAATCGATTACCTGATCGATTGGTTTTGGCTAATAGATCACCTGATCGATTTCTCAGATCCTAACTTTACTAACTCAAGTCTAGGGTTCCCTTTGCCCTCAACCATGACCTGTTAGGACTTTTCGTTGCCTAGTTCCCAACTAGAACTCTTCTCACGCCAAGTGTTTAACTCCCAGCTAACTCTTGCCACTAGGACTTCCCTTTGTCTAACCGCAGTTAGGTCTAGTCTCTTGGTAGACTTTCACCCTACCAACGTACTATCCTCCCAGATCCACTTGGACTTCACCTAGTTCCCAATTAGGTCTGCCTAGTCCCACTAAAACTTTCCTTTGCCTAACCGCAATTAGGTTTTTACTAGTCAAGTCTCCGGTCAACCTTGACTCACTTGACTTATCTCATATATTTTCCAAACATCATTGTCAAATATCGAAACTCAAGCTCGAGCAAACTCAGTCTTAGTCAAACTGGTCAACCTTGACCCAAGGACGATTATACCAACAATCTCTCCCTTTTGATGTTTGACAATATGTTTAAGTTATACTAACCTTTTAGCCCAACTTTCATTTTCAATGAGAGTTTCTAACTTAAATCCTACATTTTCTTCCCCTTTGACACACATAAAAAAACTCTCCTCTTGAAAGTCAATTTGTTCAAAGGTACCCAATGAAAATCTCATATCTTTCATTGTTTCTTATGCTCGACCTTGAGCATTTACTTAACACAATGAATATCTCCAATCTTCATTGTTGTTTTTTATTAAAAAAAATAAATCATGTCTTTAAGGAAGACTTCTCCCTCAAAACATGCTTCAACTTCTATTATTGCACCAACAATGATTTTGAATTCATAAATCTTTAGAAAAACTCAAAACGAAGTTATGAGGTTTAAAATTTACTCCTAAACTTAAACCTTCCCTTAAATCTAATCTAGCCCTTCTTAACCATTCCTTTCTCATTTGTATTGTGAAAATTATCCATAAATGTTTATAAAAGTATTTAATAGGATTAGGAATGGTGAAATAACTTAATCCTGGCTTAATGGACTGAAATCAACCAAAAACAGGATTTCTAATCGATTAATTTCAGTTACCAATCGATTACAACCTCTTTCCCCCTCTGATTATAGCCTTTTTGAATCTATTGAAGTTGGGTTTCAATCGATTACTATCGTCCTAATCGATCAGCTGATTGATTCCATGAGCTACTGTGCTCACGGGAATCCAATACCATTCAATTATCCACTCAATTGGTATGAAGTGAATGATTACCTAATCGATAATTGAATTTATGATTTCTAAAATCAATTTCAGATTCAATTTCAGAAATTCAGAAATAATTCTATAATTATCGAAAAATCATGAAATTCTAGATAGATATTATTTATGACATACTCTCACATGAAAAAAATAATTTTCTATGAAAATACTTTCCATTTTCAAAGATTAACATAAAATTGAAAATCATTGAAAATTTCAATGTTTCACTCTACTTTGTATCTAACTTATCAATGATGAATTCTATCAAAAAATAGTCTTTACTAAGGTTTTCCAAAATGATTTTGAAATAAACTTCAAAAATAATTTTCATCGATATTCTTTGGGCTAAATGCATATTACTTCTACATTAATTTTTCCAATAATTGGAGTTTACATAATTTCTTATTTTGATGAATCAAAAACTCAAATAGATGCACTAAATTAACATCTTGAGTTTTGTTTATTCACCTAATATCTCGCTTGTATCTAATGTATTTTAATATACATACAAGTTAACTTATAGTCTTGTAAGATGAAAAAGTCATGTTGTTCCTAAACTAAGGATTCATGCATTTCTAATTAGATATTTTAAGCTTTAATCATCCACCTAGATTGTTAATTAATGTCAATATCCTTAATTTTACAAAATTAAAATAATTCATGATAGTGATCATGGCATAGATCAAATGTATATTTTCAAAAGAAAAATTACTATAGCTACATGAAGTATGTATGTCACGACATATGATCTTTTCATAATGAAATATGAATGTTTAAACATGATGTCATAATATATGATAAGGTACACAAATCATGGCAGTTAGCATAAAAGACAATGCCTAGATTCTCTAAGTACCATTAACTAATCGCTAAGCCAAAAGTAATCCTAATTTTTCCTTATCTCTCTAGAAAATATCAAAATCTCAACTTGGTATTTTCTTTGTTCTTTATCCTAGTTGTGCTAATTTGATATGCTCAATTCTTCCAAAACTTTAATTTAGTATAATTTTACTCCTCAAGAGTAAATACTCAACTTCTTTCATTTTTAAGGAGTCACAATACCTTGAAAATGTCCCAAAATACTAACTTCATCAAGGTTGAGTTAATTACCCTTCCAATTTAGAGTTGACACTCTTTAAACCCATTTAGGGAATAGAGAACACACTCCTAGGAATTCAAAATCTATTGGTGCTCCTTGGATATTCTAGGTACTCACTAGAGATAACCTCCCTTGATACCCTCCTAATGACTATTCTAGGGTTTTCAAATGCCTTAGTAATGTTAGTCTCATCTTGGTTAATTCTAGGAATGACTTCCCTTATGGCCTTCACTTGACTTCTAGTCATAGATTTAGTTCCATACATGAAACTTTATGATATGATGGCTTATCCGCTTTGGCTTTAGGCTTGTACCCCAACCCTTTCTTTCCCATAGATGGTCTATGTTTTACTAAACTTGGGATTTAATCTTTTGATCACTTAAATAAATTTTCAGTTCTTTTAAGAGACATTTTTAATTTATCAAGTTTTGACCTTAAAACTTAATTTTCTATCATTATTTCCTCAATCATGGGTTTTCTATGTTTTCCTTGAGTGTTTCACCTTTTAGGCCTAGATTTTGGTAATCTTCCATTAAGTGTCCTAAAATTTTCATTGTGCTCATGAAAATTCTTATTTTCATGATAGTTAGTACAAGATGATAAAATCTATTTGTAACCTTGGGGGTGGTAGTTCTAGCATGAAATGCCTTGTAATTTTCTTGGAGTTTTTCATGCTTCCTATTTTTATAATAAATAGCCCCAAAATGATAAACACTATTTCTAGCCTGCATGTTATCATGATTAACACAAGTACCACTAACTAATAGTACTTTGGTCTTGTTCTTGGAAGCTCCCCTTTGACTTAAGCTTTCTTTGTTGACTTTTCTTTGATGCCTCCCGTTTTGGCATTGATTTTGGTAGTGCCTCTTTTGACTACATAAGAAGTATATGATATGCTCCTTGCCTTTACGCTTTAAGGTTCTGGCCTCATTTGATTTTGAATTATTTTTTTACCTTGGATGCCACTTAAACCTTCTGCTTGATCAATTTGGAGCATTTGCTCTTGTAGTGCTCTTTTTCCCTACACTCATAACAAAGGATATGATCTATTTTCATAAATTAAAATTTTTACACATTTTCTTGTAGGGGTGGCACATGATTTTTCACTTGATTCGGATGTAGAAGTTTTTTCTTATTCCGGAGTCAATGAACTTCGCTCCCCCTCAATCCTTGAGGTGGATGCCTCTTCACCTTCATCCTTGAATGTTGAGCATCTCTCAACCTCCAAATCCCCATGCATATGAAACAAAGAGTTTCCCCCTTTGTTTTCGTCGTTGCATTCCATTGAGGATGGATCTTCATGAAGTTTTGTCAACTTACTCCACGGCTGCTTAGCGTCTTGATACTCTCTAATCTTGTCTAACATGGTGTTCGGCAATAAATTAACCAACAATTTGGTTACCTTTTCATTTGCCTCACATCTCTTGATTTGTTCTTCATTTCATTTGCTTTTCTTGAGGAACTTCCCTTTGCCATTAATTGGAGCTTCAAAACCCTCTATTAGAGCAAACCGTTGCTCTATCTCCATCATGAAGAAATTTTCAATCCTTGACTTCCAAAGATCGAAGCTTGTCATTTTGAATGGTGGAGGTGCCCGAGTGTCATAGCCGAACTCCATTTTTGAAGTTGAATCCTCTTGATGATGATTTCTTGAAATTAGAGTTTCTCTTCAACTTTTTCTTCTTCCTCTAGATCTTTGCTCTGTCGATGATTAGTCCAAAGAAGAGCAACCTCGCTCTGATACCACTGGTTAAGACACGTCGAGAGCTAAGAGAGAGAGGGGGGGTGAATAACTCATTTTTACTTGTTGAAGATTTATTGCAAAGGAAGACTTCAAACAATCACTAACACCTTCATTTACTTGGTATCTACCTCCTTGAGGTGACTAATCTAAGGATCCACATTGTGCACGTAGTTTCCCTATGAACACACTTGATCCCGGCCTAGCTCACGCGTCTCTCGGTTGGCCAGCCTGGCACCACCTTAGGTTGGGCCCGCTAGGTGTAGGTTGACTAGTCTAGCTGGCAAGGTCGTAAGCCCAGGGCCCGCTTGGCCCGGATCGCCCGACTGAGCAGTCAGTTAGGCATACCCCGACCCGATTCCCTGGGGAGAGTGCCAAGAGCCCGACTCCGTCCGCCACCCGGGCAGCCTACTATTTTAGTACCTGAATGGCATGACAATTGTCGAAGAGCGCCCGAACTGCATCTTAGTGGTTTCCAGTCGGCAGTCTTCCTCGGCCCTAATCACCTAACGCAGAGATACAACCGACAAGCCATGCTCGAGCGCCCATCGACTCGGGAAGTATTCTGTCTCACGCAGAAGGATATCGGTCACATGATCCGACCAATACTCCAGGCAACCGGGTGGCACGTCGTCGGCTCGGTATTATCGTTACCCAGCGAAATGTCTACTCCCTGACTCCTTACTGATCAGAACTGTGCGAAAGTCAGCGCATGTTGCGCCAACTTTCGCACGGTTCTGATCAGTAAGGAGTCAGGGAGTAGATATTTCGCTGGGTAACGATAATATCGAGCCGACGACGTGCCACCCGGCTGCCTGGAGTATTGGTCGGATCATGTGACCGATATCCTTCTGTGTGAGACAGAATACTTCCCGAGTCGATGGGCGCTCGGGCATGGCTTGTCGGTTGTATCTCTGCGTCAGGTGATTAGGGCAGAGGAAGACTGCCGACTGGAAACCACTAAGATGCAGTTCGGGCATGTCGGCTAAAGGCCTTACGCGATCCCTGCCTGAATTGCGAATATCCCGCTGACACGGTATGACCGTCTAACACTGTATGGTCCGCTGACAGGGTACCTTCCTGCCATCTCCTTACACCCTATACCATGACCACCCCTGCTTGGGTCAGACCGAGCGACGTCGGACGGTGTCAGTCGGCTTTCTGACAACGCCCCTTACCCTGGCCTGCATGTGACACCTTACCCTGCCCCGCATAAGACAAAAAGTGGCAGAGGGGGCAGAAGGGCAGAAGCTGTCAGTTCCCTCGACTATATAAGCCCCTCCACTCCCCACTTCACAGGTGCGCGCGATAGTGTTTCATTCCACTGTTCTATTGCTTTCTGTTTATCCACCGGAGACTGACTTGACCGTCGGAGGACCTTGCCGGGGACTTTTCTCGGCGGATTTGCTAACGGTCATTTTCTTGCAGATCAAAGTTAGCGTCAGCAGCGCTCGGGCCAGCTTCGCTCTTGGGAGTCCACCTCACTCTACGAAAGGATCAACACTCTTTCTCAAAAATAATCTAGAAGTGGAGAAGTCTCACACAAGCTCGAATATATAAGAAATACAAGAAGAATACGAGGCAAGATACAAATAAAATTGAAAACAATTTATAACAATGAACTCTTGCTTATCTTACTTGAATAGCCTCTTAAAGCTTGGAAAGTACGACAACACTTCTCTTCCAACCTCTCAAGAACTAGCGTGAAGTTGTTGTTCAAGTTCTACCTTCAACCTGCGTGAAAAATCCTTTTCTAGGACTTATCCGACACCCCTAATCGATTCAGCCTTTTCCCAATCGATTACCACGTCAGATCTAACCGTTTGTAATAATATGTCTATGATTGGAGGTGAGTGGTGGACCAAAAGGAGAAAGGATATTGAGAATGAGTACTTTGAGTAGAACTTGTATAGTTACTGGTATATCTTCTTCCACCCCACCAATAGTAAAGGCACAAATAAATAACTTGACTAAAGATGTTAACAATTTGAAAGGGTTAATCTTGCAAATGGATCAGGAAATGCGGCAAAGAGATCAAGAAATTAGCTATTTGTACCAATAATAAAACTTTATACTGCAACATCTTCAGTTAAGCTCCACACCAAGTTAGATTCCTTTTGGTTCTGGTGATGATGATGGTGACGACAATGAAGATATTGATGGTGGTGGTGATAGTTCTAATTGAATTTGTTGTATATGAATATTATTTATCTCAAAATTAGTATTTTCGAACATTTGTTATTTGATTGAGTGATTGAGTTTGTGAACCCTTCATTTTTTGTATTTTTAATAGTACTATTAATTTATTTCGAATAGGGTTGGTGAGGCCAAGGAAGGTGGTGAAAATTGAAAATATATGCCTCTAAAGGCTTCTTGCATCAACTTCAGCCGCTTTTGTAGGGTGGTCCTATGACGGTCCTTTGTATGAAAATCTCAAGTATCCAACGAGATATTTTGCACACGTTAAAGGTTCAAATCTCATTCTTGACAAAATCTATTTTAAAATGTTGCCATCAGGACCATGATGTAATGGAAGAGTGTCAAATTATCACCCAACATCTGTGATTCGATCTCCATTTACGATGCATTTTGTAAAAAAAAATTCTTCAAATAGGACGTGCAATGATGAGATGCTGAGTTTCTAGATCATTCATTATGAATGTTTTCCGATTTACCTTGGTGTTTAGTGAAAAACTTCTGTGGAATAGACCAGTCATCCCATATTCAATTATTATTTGGTTCATTATTTTTTTTAATGCTTCTAAAGGCTTCTTGCACCAACTTGAGCCGCTTTTGTAAGGTGGTCCGATACATTTAGGAAGATAGATAAATCGTGAGTATGTTTTACCCTATCATAATAGTCCTTTATATGAAGAACTCAAGTACCTAACAAATTATTTTATATACTTTAAAAATTGACCATAAATCTTATTGTAGTAAATATTTATGCGGGTACCAATTACACTAATTTACAAGGACAAAGACTTCAAATTAATAGTAATATTAAAAAAAATATGAACCAAGTAACACTCGACCCTAGGACGATCGACTTCTCACTTGTTACTAGGGTAAATCGAGAAGCGCCGGATGGTCCATAAACCCAGCATCCCATAATTGCATGTCCACCTAGATACAAAATTTCTATAAAAATATATTATATCTAAGAATCAAATCGTAAATATTAAAGTGCTAATTTAACATTCGTCCGCTACACGATAGCCGGAGGTAAATCAACGGTAATATTAGAGGCTTTAAGTTGATGTCAAATAGACATTATTAAACTCTTGGGTTCCACCGAGTTTTTTTTTTATATATTGATTTTACATATTTTAAATTTTTTAAAGCCATCAAATACTTTTTATTTATTCAATGACAATTAATGACTAATCAGTTGATTGGAAATAACTCGAGTCAACTAACTAGATCCAAATTTAATCAGTCAGTCATTATTGGCTAAAACTATTTAACAATCCTAAATGCCTTGGATTATTTGTACAAAATTAACATTGTGCTCCTAAGGTTATCTTGATTTGTCCATACTTTTTTTTTTTGGTGTTCATCTTAATATTTTAAAATTTTGAATCCTCTGTAGTCATCAAACATGTTCTGCCAAAAGTATTGGCAACCCTAGAAACCTTTATTTCATACCAAATTAACATCATTACACTCCTAGGTTTTAATCTGTCGGAATTTATTTTTCTTTATAGTGTAATTAACCACTTTTATCGAAGATGTTTGATGGTTATCAATCGACTAGCCCACCTATAGAACTTCCAATTGACTAGATGTGATTTCAATTGATTGATATCATCAAATATTTGTAGTAAAAAATATTTGATGACTTTGTAGACTCCACTTTTGGATCGGTTTCCCTAAATCTATATATCCATTTTCATTTTCTTAGATTTCAAGGCACCAAACTTTTGATCTAATGTCAAATAAATACTATTGCACTCTTGGTTTTTGAGTTTGTTCATGTTATTTTTTATTAAATTCAAAAGAATTGTCAAACAATTTTCACTAAAGACACTTAACTATGACTAATCCACTAACTAATCACTTTCAATTGAATTGCCTCCTTTAAGTATTCAAATACCCTTGCTAAATTGTCAAATAAAACAATAATAAAATGACCACTTGACCGGTTAGAATAACATACAAGTTTGTATGTTTCTCTTCTTTGCTGTCATCATTTTACAATTAATGAATAACTAATAAGAAATTGAAATAATATGGCAACAATCGAGTCACTTCTCGTTAATCCGTCCCAAGGCCTAAAAATAAAAAAATATTGGACTAAAAATAAAAAAATATTAGACTAGATAGCAGACAAATCTAGAATAACCGGCCCGATCTTACAGAAATTTCTCACCGGTCACTAGGATAAATCGAGAAGCGTTCGCGATGGACAGTCTAGAAGCCCAGCATCCCAGAGTTCGCGTCCTATTTGGAAGAAAAATTTCTATAAAATACGCCGTAGTTGAGAATCGAACCATGAATATCTAAGATAACGATTAACCGTCTTACTATTGTACCATAGTCCCGGGACCCAAGGCCTAAAAACAAAAAAAATGATGAACAAGGCAGCCCAAGGCCTAAAAACAACGAACCATGTGATGGTTGCCGAATTGATCCAATAAAAAAACATAATCAAATCCCATTCGACAAAACAAATATGGTGTTAAAAATAATTTTAAAGGGCTCTTTTAACAGAAAAGGAATCTTTAAAACTGTCAAGACAAGCACAGATCATGGCATATCATATATAAGCCAACAAGAAATCATTCAGAGTGAAAAGAGAAATGCAGCAACTCGTGAATTAATCGAAGCAAGTAATTTTCACTTCAAAAGAAGAGAGATTGTGATACCAAACATTTTCCTGTTCCGTTAATCAGAATGACAATAATTTTGCAGGTGAATTCCTGGATTTGTTTTCAGCTTAAGGACACTGCAAATTTGGTGGTTCATTTGCCCAGGTCAGAACTTGTCCTTGTACACTGAAAGAAACTTAATTTATATTTTCAGCATTTATTGTAAAAAATCTGAAAGTCTTTGTAAGTTATAACCTTCACTTGTTTTGGCCTTTGGAATCATGCACAAGCCAATCTTATGTTTGTCTTTTCATCAGCACTTAGAATTGAATAAGTCTCATCTGCATTTTGAAATATCAACAACTTGTTAAACAATGATGATAATAAGAGAGAGAAACAAGTAAAAAAAAATGTTCAAATTGTTTAACTGATAAATATTGTTGTAATCTTTTAATTAATTAAAATTCTCAGAATGGGAATCTCCTACTCAAGAGGAATACGACAGCAATGATAAAGGCTACGTGATCCTTGTTTGTTATGTGATTCAGCAACTTGCCAGTATATAATTATTCTCACAAATACAAATCGCCTTCAACAGGTTTGGGAGAAATTCAATATTCTAAGCTGATGAACATAAACAAAATGAAGTCATCAACAATGCAACAGAATCTTAAAAATATAAGGAAACATGTAAAGCGACTCACATTGTTGTTTGCAATACTACACAGCAAGAGTTTGAGTTTTCTTCTCAATGTCTGACATTTCTTCTTGATGAAATGGCCACCTTGCTTGTGTCATGCCTTGCTTATATGGTAGTGAGTTAACTAGTTAAGAATCTGTGAGAAAGAGAACTTGTTAGTAGCATCTACCGACCATATTTATACTGATTTAGCAATCGCCATGTTGCATGACCTAAACAATTTCCCTGAGATCTTGCAAGATCTGAATATATTTTTAAAAATGAACTCTTTGGAATATTACCACCAATGCTAATCTAGTAAACTCAAAGAATGGCACAAAGGAGTCTCTTTCTATTCACATGTTAACAACATATTTGTGTTTCAACAAGAACAGGAAAAAAAAACATCAGACATGAAGAAGAGAGAAAAATTCATGCCTATAGTCGCTTAAACATGCCATGCATCTTTTCTTTTCTTTTCTCAGAAAAGAGTAGAGTGAACTAGACTGTTCATTCAATATGCTTAAACTGAATGAAATTTATACAAAGTGCATTGAGGGCGACTACAGTACAACATGAAATGGTACACAAAAGGAGCAGCCACAACTCATGCTCCAAGAAATGGCAGATGTCTCTTCTAACGGAGCACATAACTAATGTTTATAAAGCCCAAGCAAATGGAGGCCAAGTGCATCTCAATGAATGTTAATACAATGTACAGCTTACAACTGATGATCTAAAACTCTAGTCTTTCATGTATTGTAATAGCTAACGATGCACAAGGACTAATCAGATAAGAAAGGTAGCGACATGTGATTTTAGGACAACTATGTGATCCCCACGGCAAGTATATGCTTGCTCAGAGGTATGTGTATTATGTACAAATGTGACCTTTTTAATTATAGTGTTGATAGTATTGTGTGCATGAATCAGGTACGATATTGTTGTTCAAGCACCGCGCATCATTTTTATTCCTTTGTTGTCATCAATTCCATCGCTTTGCATTCTTTGATCCTTTAGACTTTGCTTTTGCTTGTTGAAAAGCCATCATCTTTTGCTTCTTTCTAGTTTCTTTCTCCTCCTGTATAAAGTGGAAGGTGGCAATCATGGTGTCAGAGAAACATCAACAATGATTTCCGTCTCTAAGTTGATAAAAAAACCACCTTGGACATCTTAGATTTGGCTTTTATTTTCGGAGCCTTTTCTTCAAAAGCAGCCTCGCGTTCTAGTTCTCTTTCTCTAGCCTCAAGATTCTTGTCCAGATAATACTGTTGGAAGATTACAAAGGAATTCACAAATGCTTTTATGTGGCTTTAAATAAGCTAAAGAGGTAATCAGCCTTAGCGCAAAATGCAAATAAACTATTTGCATGAAGAAGATAAAATTAGATGATATGATCATCACATGTGCAAATCAAAAATTCAAAGATACTCTTCATGGTCCTTTGAGAAAACACATAATAGTTTTGAGAAATATGATAAAGCATTTATATAACCTTCTAAAAGTAAACTGCAAGAATAAATATCTGAGGCACAAAAATGTACATTGTAATCACCAGCATAGTCTTGCAATTGCCCATGCTTCAACTCCACCACTCTATTCACAATCTGTTTTATAAAGTAACGATCATGCGACACAGTGATGACAGTACCTTGATACTCGGATATAGCTTCCTGTTACATGATAACAGAATTTTCAGCAGATTTCAAGTTAATAACTGCAAACAATAAGTAATAGTAGAGGAAAATCAAATGCTAGGTTGACAAGATACCTCAAGCATCTCTTTTGATGGTATATCTAAATGGTTGGTGGGTTCATCTAAAACTAACAAAGTAGATGGTTTTACCAAAAATTTGCAAAAAGCAAGTCGTGCCTGAAATGAGGAAGTAAACATAGGTCAGAAGATATAATATGTAGAGGCATCTTGTGAATGCGTAAATAACAGAATGAAGAAATATATAGACATGTTTCAATGGTAAACAATATTTAGTGAACATTGTATTAAATGACATGCTGTCAGTAGACAACAAATATAGAAAAACAAAAGGACAATGGTAGAAAGAAACAATGATCTTATTACAACAATAAGCGGTTTTCCTTGATTCTAATTGTCAGGTGCTAGGAGAAGAATTTAAAAGCCTTTCAAACATCACACTAATATTGGTTCTGGAAAATTGGGAAATTTTGACTATCAACAGAAACAACAGTGAACTCCTTGCTGCTTAATTTTATTCTGCATATCAAGTAGCTAACACAAAATGGAAATGATGCTGTTAAAATATTTTTCAAAAGCTTTGAAAACATCACGTCAAAAATTGGTTTTCAAAAGGTGGAAATTTTCATGATTTACTACCACCTGAAACACCAGAGGCCTATCAGCTGCTTAAGATATTTAGCATAAGCATAAACAATTTGCATGAGTACAAAAAAAATCCAGTGAGAGTTTGCAAGGCCATACCTTTTCTCCACCGCTCAAAAGAGAAACTTTTCTATCAAGCATGTCTGATTTGAAGTTACAACGACCAAGGAGACCCTTTATGTCATCTATTCTCCAATCCTCTGCAGCTTCCTCAACTGTCTCAAGCACAGTTTTACCAAGATCAAGCGCTTCTGCCTGTTAAGAAATTGTGAGGTAACATTAAACAACATATCAAAGAAAAAAAAATATTGTCAGATAAAGGAATTATCAAGGACCACTTAGCAAAAATAATTCCACAATCCATATAAAGCTATTAAGCAAATTGGACATGAACTAGGCATAACTGATGAAAAGGAGGTGGAAGAAAGTCAGATCAAACCTACCTGGTTTTGTTCAAAATAATTTGGCAACACATTATGCTCCCCAAGAAAAATATCTCCAGCTAGAGGCTTCTCCAAGCCCATAATTAGCTTAAGCAAAGTACTTTTTCCGCATCCATTTGGACCAAGAATTGCTATTTTCTCACCTCTCTCAACCAAAAGATTCGTGTTATTAAACAATACCTGCCATATCAAATCCAGAAAAAATAGTTATTAAATTTAAAAAAAAGTTTAAGTGCCATGGTACATGACATGCATAGGTGTGACTTCTCTTTCTTACTAATAAGAACATTGCCTCGTGGCCGCACATTATACTAAGATGTCAAAGAGATATTGCTTACCTTATCATCATATCCAAAATTTAGATTCTTGATAGTTAAGACCAGCCTCCCGCTTCTGCCGCGCTCAGGGAATCTAATTTTTAATTGCTTTCTCTGAAAAGGCTTCTCAATTTGTCCTTCTTCTTGAAGTTTCTCTAATTTCTGATGTGACATCATAATGAGGAAGTTAGAAATTGCCACAAAATAAGCATAGTGGACATTCAGATGTAAAGTTTGGAAGTACTGCTTGAAGAAACGCTAGAAACTTTAACTGCATATTCATCTTGCTAATTCTAAAAAGGTTGATTTATTCAAAGTCGTCTCCATGTTTAACTTAATGTATTAGAATTCCTATCCTAAAGCATATATTTTTCAGCACTTCTATTGTAGCCATAAGAGTTTCTCTCATGCAATAATGACTATTAGCCTTATGTTTTGTATCAAAGCAATCAATATGCAAAATAATAATGGACTACCAAATCAATAATGAACATGTTATTTGCTGTTTCAAAAAAAAAAAACATTATACATATATATAAACATAACACCAGATGACTAAACATCTCATGTAACAAAACCATTAATAATTATGAAGATAATTGTACTTAATGGCACGTGGAGGTGGAGGAAAGCCGGGGGCTGGGTTGTCACATTAAATTCAATAGCTTCCCCCATAGGATATCAAGAACAAAACTCAAATCCTAGAAGGGGACTTGCCGGGAGGGGTAATATTTCTGTTGTATCCATAATAGAGTGGCAAATACAACATATATGGGTCTCTTGATGTAACATTGATGACTAAATATATCATGTAGGACTAACCATTAACCCTAGTAACCACATATTAGAATTTCACACTTATTACCTAACACAAACAAACAAGAACCTTGTTACCTTCTCTTCACTAGATGCCCGACCAGCATTAACCCCAGCCCCTAATCTGTTTATCAATTCCTTGGTATGCTCAATCTCTTTTTGTTGCTTCTCCCATGCTGCATATTGAGCTTCCTCCCATGCTGCTTTTGCCAGCACATACTCAGAGTAGTTACCCACAAATGTTCGGGACACTCCCATATCAGTTTCCACTATTTTTGTGCACAACTGATCAAGGAAAGCTCTGTCATGAGATATGATAACCATAGGCACATCTTGCTTGTTCAAATAGACTTCCAGCCACTCAATTGTATCTAGATCAAGGTGATTTGTGGGCTCGTCAAGAAGCAGCAAGTCTGGATCCTGCAACCATAATTTATAGGAAATAAACCACAATGTGTACTACATGAAACTCACAGAAAATAAAATGAGCATAATTCATCTGATGAGGCAAATGAATATAGTTTGACTATGAACTTAGCACAGAGGAAAAATTATTGTATGTGACGTCAATCAAGCAGGACAAAAGGTAAGCTGAAAAAACAAAACCAATAGGGTGTCAAGTCAACCTTGAGTTAGTGCTACAATATAGGTTTCTGATCATTTATCACAAGCTGAGCTGCAGTTTGACAAGTAACTCGAGTCCTAAGAGAACATTTATTGTTTCAAATTCTATTCGAACAATCAGAAATATATATATGCAATTATGAACTTGCATCAAAATTTGTACAACTATGAAACAAGTGCACAACAAATTAAAACATGATAAGCTCAGAGCAACCAAAAAGTAATAAGCAGACTGATAAGATAATTTGTCCTCTGTGTAACTTCACCAATACAAAATAACAGCAAAATTTCACCTGCCAATAAACAGAACATCCAAACATAACCTTTTACAAGTTTACACCACTGAACAGCCTTGCATTCAATTTTTAACACTAATAACAAACTTTTATTTTAGCAAAGAGAAACTCAAAAATCCAACAGGTTGAATTTATTTGACATGCAAGAGTTTCTTTAGTAAATGTGCTTCCTTTTCCAGTAAAATAAAAATGCACAACAAATAGAGACACTTACCTGAAGTAGAATTTTCCCAAGAGACATTCTCATCTGCCATCCACTGCTGAATGAAGCTACCAACCGATCAGAATCCTCTGGCACAAATCCAAGCTCGGGCAATAATTTACTGATTTTTGCATCTATTTCATCTAGGTCAAGATCCTGAGCTCGTCTTTGGAGCAAATCCAATTCATCCAATAACCTCCCCATCAAAGACAGATCCTCTATCGAGCTCTCCAACGCCTTCTGTACCTTTTCCAACCTCTGCGCGACCTCCATCTCTTCCTTAAATGCGTTCAAAAATTCTTCCTTGACTGTTCTGCTAGGGCAAACCTCGAACTCCTGGCACAAGAACGCAATCTTCATATTTTCCTTCGCCTTAATCGCATTCCCCGAGTCAGGCTCCTCCAGTCCAGCAATTATCCTCAACTGGGTAGTTTTCCCGGCGCCGTTAACTCCAACAAGGCCCACTTTCTCCCCTCTCTTGACGTCCCAGCTGACGTCCTTCAGCAATGTCACACCTTTAAAGCTTTTTCTGATGTTTTCTAACCTAACCCCCGACGACACGCTTGACGCCCCGGTATTCGACTTCTTCTTCCCTTTCTTCTTCGATGAATCCTCCACAGCGCTCTCCGAGAAGAGGGATTCAAGGTCGACATCCGCTTCAGCAACAGCAGTGTTGGCGGAGGCTCGGGCGGGAATTCCGAATCTTCTGATCCTAGGTCTAGCAAAGCTATTTATTTTCGCGAACGACACGGCAAACCGCCTACTCGGAGGAGGAGAAGTCGAGGACGACCAAGCCCGCGGCAGGATTCGGACCTTTCCGGCGTCCCAAAGAAGGGAGCCAGAGAGGAACCCCGATCGTAAACTGAAACACTGAGGCGTGATCGAGAGATCCATTTCCGGCGCTGGATCGGTCGGGAGGAACTCTTCTTGCACCCTCCACCCCTCGCAAGATCTCCCGGCGACGTAGATAGTTTTTATCGAAAACCCAAGCAATTTCCTTTTGAGTCAGAGTGAATGGCTGAAAATTTTGTTAATCAATCAGCGACATATTCGACGTCCGATCGTTCATCGAACACTATCGATAATTTTTGATCGTCACCCCGAACTAAATTATATCCTGGAGGGCACGGTGAAGCCGTTGGAGATCACCGCAATTACGATCTCGCATTATTCACTGTCGATTTCGATGGATTCATCGTTGCCGACGATCCTGACGGTTTCACCGTCCTCCCAATATATAGTTTGATTCGGGACAGCGATCGAAGGTCGTCAGTAATATCCAATCGATGATTGAACATTGAATGTGCTACCGAATGACAGTCAAAATTTTCATAGAAACATTTATTTATACTGTGCGTATTATTTCTCAATCCATTTTTTTAAACTTGACCAAATTCACAAATGGACTGAACTATAACCCCTTCATGCAACTTAATTACAGAAATACCTTAATGACCGATGGAGAATTGAACGGGCCAGATTCAATTAAACCCTGGTAACAGTGACCTCAGCGGTCGCGATGAAAGATAAACAATTGAGTTTTTAATTTTTAATAATTGTTGAGATTAGTGATGAGAGGGAGATAAGTCGTGAATCACTTGTAAGCGGCCACGTGTAGTTTCAAGAGAGCTTGGGCTGGCATCGTCCACGACAATTGTGACGGGCCTGAAACTCGAGCTCTCGCTCCTGATTCGGGGAAAATAAAAGATTGTTTTTGTTATGTTTATTTTTTTTCATAAAAATATAATTTTTTATAAAATGTATTTGATTTATATTTTTTAGATTTATTTTTCAAAAAAAATATAGTATTTTTTAAAAAATTAGAGAATGAAATAAAATTATTTTTTAGAAAATGAGAAAATAGGGGGCATTTAGTAGGCTTATTTTTCATTTTTATTTTCCGTAAAAAATACGGCTTTCTAAAAAACGTATTTGTTTTGTATTTTTCAGTTTTATTTTTCAAAAAAAAATATAGTATTTTCTGAAAAATTAGAGAATAAAAGAAAGTTATTTTTCAAAAAATGAGAAAATATAATTTTCTAAAAAATAAAAATAAAAAATTAAGCAAACCAAACACCCCTTAATTTTTTAGAAAATGAAAATAAAAAAAAAACAAACCAAACACTCCCTAAATCTCCTCTCTCAGTTTTCCTAAAAAAAAATCACTTCTTACACAAAGGTGATCTCGTTCTCCTCTTACCTCATGGAAACTGAGTTAAGATTTTAATCAAACTAACTGCTCCGTTAACTTTCCCTCTCCCATTCGAATTTAGGATTTATTTTGACTTAGCAATGAATTTTAGTGATAAAAAAAATCATCATAAATTTACAACGAAAATAACAACAAAACTAAAAATCATCGTACATCAAAAACAAAATTAGCAATGTAAACTTTTCATGGCAAATTGGCAATAAAAATAATTTCGTCGCAAAATATGTTGACAATTAATAATGAACATGAATATTCGTCGCATATTTGTGATGAAAAAGAAATTCTTTATCAAAAAAATCTACAACGACTCTAGAATTAATTGAAAATTTTGCAATCGAGTGTTGTAGAACCCTTTGAATCATTAATTTCAGATTCGTTGTAAATTTTGTGACGAATCCATGGATTCATCATAAAATTTGCAATGTATTTCAGTTTTATCGCAAAACATTTGTAAGGAATTTAGAATTCGTCGCAAATGTTGCGACAAAATCATGGTTTCGTCGCAACATTCTAAGATTTTGCTTAAAAAATTGCTAATTTTTATATTTTTAAATATTGGCGACACGGACGGCGATGAATTCACAAATTCGTCATAGATTTTGAATTTATATTGGCATATTGGGTTAATCAAAAAGCAAAACATATTACATTGGTTTATTGTGCTAAGTAATTGTGCTAAATAGGCCCAGTGTACAAGTGAAACAAAATGAATTGAGCAACTAAAGAAGTTGATCAGGCAATTATATGATAAAACAAATTGAGAATATGAATTGGTAACAAAAAGAAATTCACCGTAAATTTATAACGAAAATAACAACAAAATTAGGAATCGTTGTAAATCAAAAACGAAATTAGCAATACAAACTTTTCATCACAAATCAGCAACAAAAATGATTTCGTCGCAGAATACATTGTCAATTAGCAATGAACATCAATATTCATCGCAAATTTATGACGAAAAAGAGATTCGTTACAAAAAATCTATAACGAATTTGAAATTAATTGAAAATTTTGTAACGAATTTCAATTTCGTCATAGATTTTGCGACGAATCTAATTTGTAACATATTTCAGTTTCGTCGCAAAACATTTGCAACGAATTTATAATTCGTCATAAATATTGCGACAAATTCATGATTCATCGCAACATTCTAAGATTTTGCTAAAAAAATTGTTTTTTTTATTTCTAAATATTGACAATAAATTCATGGATTCATCCTAGATTGCTAACTTATATTGTCATATTGAGTTAATCAAACAAACGGAACATATTAAATAGGTTTATTGTGCTAAATAGGCCAAGTGGTCAAGTAAAACTAGATGAGTTGAGCAACTAAAGAAGTTGAATAAAGAATTGAGAATATGAGTTAGCCGGTTGGATTGGTCAAACTAGATGGAATGGTTGGGTTTAAAAGAACAATTAAGTTAATAAGGGAAATAAAGCAAATGATATAAGAGTACGAGTTTTGATGAAATAAATAAGTTAGTTATGCTCAAGGTTTTGAGAACCGGACCGAACATCAAATTGGTCGGAACAAGGGTTCAGAGGTTCAGAAGTTCAACCGGTTTAACCGGGGGTCCAACCAGGATATAACCGGTATATAATAAAATATGTATTTATATAAATATATGAAACTAACAACTTATCCAACTATTTTCTTCAAGATTAGATCAACTAGGTCGAGCATGTGATATATTTTTGTCAACAACTCAGTACAGTATTCTTGAAAAAAAAGATTAGTTTCAAAGAAAAATTCAAGTTTAAAACCATTGGATTCAAGAAATCTGGATACGAATTGAAGAATCTTATTAGAAGTTAAAACTATATCACAATAGTATTTGTTCACCGATAAACACTTAAATAGGGGACACTAATAAAGCACATGCAAAATTACACATCCAAATATGTCATATATTGCTGTCATCATATGCCAGCACGACGACGCAACGAAGTTGGAGACGGGGCGAGGCTAGTGGTGACGAGGCGAGGCTAGCAGAGGCAGGGCGCCGCGGCGAGACTGGTAGAGGCAAGGTGACGCGGCGAGAGGCTGGCGACGGTGACTCTCTTGTAAGCAAACAACAGGTTTGTTTGTTTGAGACTTTGGGTGAAAGCAAATTAGGTTTTTGACATTTTATTTTTTAATTTTCATTTTTAGTAAGAAAGCAAAACTGTAAAAGGGAAAAAAAATCAAAAAATGAAAATAAAATAAACCAAGCCGGTTTGACCGGTTTATCCGGTTCACCGGTTCCCGCCCGGTTTAGAACGGTTCGCATCCGGTTGTTGAATAGCCGATTTTCAGAGTCAACTCGGACCGAAAATCTGGTTGGTTCCCGGTTCAACCGGTCTGACCGCCCAGTCCGGTCCGATTTTCAGAACACTGGTTATGCTAGATGAGTTAATTTGGTTAAAAGAATTAAGTAGGCTAGACAAGTCAATATTGTCAAATGGGTTTAATGATTTAGTCATGTTGATTGAAACTAAGAGTTAATTAAGATGAGATGGGTGACTTGGATGAGTAAATAAATTTAGAGTTGTTGAGAATGAGGTAGATCGTTCCACTTGATTGTATTAACTTGTTGGGATTGGTGACATTGCTAGTGGGGATGAATAGTGAGTGATTCATCATGATCAATCGTCATTTGTCGATTATGTACTAGTCTAAGAGATGTTAATACGTTAGTCTATAAGGTTAAAAAAATCTTGTTGATCATTTTTTTTGTTAATACGTTGTAAAAAATATAACATAAAAAAATACAAGCATAGAAGGTTTGCTAAATAATTTTTTATTTTAAAAATATTTTTATTTACAATGAATCAGTGGTTTGTTGCTAAATCTATGACAAATTTATGGATTGTCCGTAAATTTGAATTTAGGATTTTTGGCGATGAATTAATTTTCATTGCCAAATTCGTTCCTAATTTGGAGACGAAAATCATGTTCGTCCCTAAATTTGTGATGAAAATCATTTTTATCATGCCCCGAGAGTATACTTATCCACTAATCGGATGGTCCCCTAATGACAATATAAGAACTAATTAATACGAAACCAATTAAAACCAACATAAATACCAATATAAAATAAAAAGCTCTGATACACTCAATGAAAAAATTCAATGAAACGCTCAGTGAATGACGTGACACTTTGCATGCACAAGTCCGATTATCACTCAAACACCATCGGCGGCCTCCGATCGCCGTCCCGAATCAAACTATACCCTTGGGGGCATGGTGAACCCGTCGAGGATCGCTACATGTAAAATATCACGTCATTTACTGAGTTTATTTTTAAAATTTTTCATTGAGCATATCATTTCCCTAAAATAAAAATCCAATAATTTTATTTAAATACTAATATGTGTATGTATGCATTTACATGTGATGATACTAAACTAAGATAACATTTATACTATTAAAACAAAACCTAAAAGATTTAAATAAAATCATAAACAAAACATCAGAAATAAATTGAATAGCTCAAAAGTGAATCGGCTTTTTACCAAAGGGCGTACCTAAGAATTGATATTTACCAAAAGATGTACCATGGTTTCTTTTTTATCAAAGGGCGTATCCATTTTAGTTAACTTCCTCTTATACCCCTCCTGCCAAGAAATGACTTTCTCAATTCACATTTTCGAGACATCCAAACCACTTTATCAGTAAAATAATATTTTGTGATTCGAATGCCCCAGGGAGTATATATATATTTCTACCTAGCACAACTCAATTCATCACGAAGGTACATATATATTTCTACCTTGCACAACTCGATTCATCACGAAGGCACCTGAGGAAGATAGGTGTTGAAGGAGAAAAAGCAAGCAACCGTTTGGTAACAAATAGAAATAGTAATGTACATATGATTGTCATCTTTGATGTTGTATCAGATCTAGTTTTATACATGATAAACTCTTTCTACTATTTTTTTGTTTGGAGAAGGACTCTAACGGTGTCATGCATTTCATAATTAGGGTTCTCTGAAATTTTTTAAACATAGGATAAATTAATGCTTGAATTCGACCTTGAGAGTGATATCTTACCATATCAGGCCCTAGGAGGGCCTGAAATCAAATGATAGGAGGACCTGAAATAAAAGAACTTCAGGCCCTAGGAGGGCCTGAATAAAAGGATTTCAGTCCCTCCGAGAGCCTAAACTTAAAGGATTTCAGGCTCTGGGAGTGCATGATATCATTTGTTTTCAGGCCCTAGGAGGGCCTGAAGTAAAAGGATTTCAGGTCTTGAAAATAAAAAGATTTCAGGCCCTCCTAGGGCCTAATATCCTTTGATTTCAGGCCCTGGGAGGGCCTGAATTAAAGGATTTCAGGTCCTCCTAGGGCCTAAATTCCTTTGATTTGAGGCCCTCAGGCCCTCCTAGAGCCTTAATTATGATTTTCAAAGTTTGCTAAATTTAATTGTAATTTATTTTTCAGGGATGATAATGTTGTTGACGAAATTCTCTCTGAGATATAGAATACTCTTGATGATAATGTTGTCATGAGGAATGGAGCAGAAATAGCCAGTAATAATATTCCATTATCTTCCCAGTATAGTGATGATATAATTACAAGGAATTTGACATTTGATCTAAATAAAGAAGTAAGTAATCTAGAAGATGAGGGTCTGAATTCTTCTACAAAAGTTGTTGAATTATTTGAGCCAACCTGGAGTGGGGAGGAAGAAATTAAAATCCGAAATGCAGATGAATTACAAGCCAGTACAAGTGTACTAGAATTCCAAGCTGATGATATGCAGATTGAGCAATTTGAATTCCCCCCGGATCAGTACAGTGACTTAGAGGAGGAGTTTCCATTAGCTGAAGATTCTTATATTTTGAATTCTCGATTGCTTGCTGGGCCAATTGGAGAGATAGAGGCAAGAGATGAGCATGAATTTTTTGTGGGGAAGATATTTCCATCTAGAGAAGAATTCAAGAATGCACTTGTCAAACATGTCATGGTTAAGCATATGAGATATAACCCAGTTGACACCCGAAAAAATAGAGTTAAAGCAGTGTGCTTCAACCAACCATGTACATGGAGAGTAGTAGCAAGGGGGGAAGTAGAGTTCACTGTTACAAAATATATAAAGGAACACCAATGTGGAACTGTTAGGGAAAGTGTTGATCATCATACATGTTCTTCATCATTTGTTGCTTCTTTTGTTGAAGAGCAATTTCTTCATAATAAACAATGCAAACCAAGTATGATTATATTAGATATTAAAGCTAGATTTGGAGTGACTATATCATACAGAAAAGCATACATAGCTAGGGAAAAAGCATTGAAAAAGGTTGTCGGAGATTATGATGAGGCATATAGAGATCTTTCTCAATATCTGCGTGAGTTAAAAGCTAAAGATCCTGAAACTTATGTGGCACTATGCAGAAATGGTGACAATGAGTTTGAGCGGTGTTTTTGGGGTTTTGGTGCTTGTCGAAGGGTGTTCAGGTCTTATTTGCGTAGACTTATCGGAATTGATGTCACACACCTAAGAGGAAAGTATCCGAATATATTGTTGATTGCTACGGCGATTGATGGTAATGACAATGTTCTCCCAGTTGCCTTTGGAATAGCTGAAGTTGAATGTGGGTCTGCTTGGGAGTGATTTTTGGAGCATACAAAGAGGTTCTTTGTTGTCGATGATCACTCAATGACCATAGTATCAGCTAGACATCGGGGCATTATATCAGCAGTTAGAAAAGTTTACACAAACACGCATCATACTTTTTGTTGCCACCACATGTCTTGTAATATGATAACTGATACTGGAAGTAGAGCTGCTTTAGGTTTGTTTTGGGCAACAGCACGAGCCAACACAACACTCCAATATGATATGATAATGCAGACAATGCTTGAAAAACATCCAAATGCCCATAAGTGGCTTCAGAACATTGACCCTAAAAGGTAGGCAAATGTATACTTTACTAGGAGAAAGTACAGAATGCTTATCACGAATTGTGTGGAGAGCTTAAATGCTTTGTTCAAGTCTACACGTGAGCTTCCCATAAACAAGTTAATTGATAATACAAGAAGAAAAGTAGCTCAATGGTTCTTTAACCGTAGAGAGGAAGTCTCCAAATGACATGTTGCTTTGACACCTCATGCTACAAAAGAAATGGATTCAAGGAGAGAGAAAGCTAGAGTTTATAAGGTTCACCCTTACTCTCATTCAGAAATGGAAGTAGAAATATGGGGGACTTCATACATTATTGATTTGGAAAAAAAATGTTGTTAATGTTGGAAACAGATGGCTAGAGAGGGGGGGGTGAATATAGTCAATCACTAAAATTTGCTCTCTTAAGTTTTCTGCGTGATCAGGTTAGTAGCAGCGGAAGTAAACAGCACAAACAGAACAATACAAAGAAAGAAAGCAAACCAAATCGCTAAGACGAAGATGCACAAGGTTCGGGGATAACTTGCCCCTACTCCTTGGCGTGCCCGTAAGGTGGGCGATCCCTTGATCGTCGGCAGATCAAGCCCCGATGAACCCGGATAAGATAAAGCCTCCTTCTCGGTGGAGAAACCTCTCCATAGATCTCACGGATGATATAACTTGAGTACAGGAGATCACACAAGAAGGAACACTCACAAAGCTCTCACAGGAATGCAACAAGATCGCTTAAGCACAAAGCAACAGAGAGCACGAACACAGCCCAGCCAAACTTCCCAAGTTTCTATCTTGTTCGCTTCGCTCCTCTGCTTCCAGCTTCGTCACTTAAGCTCCCTCTCACCATCGCAAGATTCATCAGCATCCACTGAGCCAGCCTGAACCCACTGACCTCCCTGAGCACTCAGTCCACTGAAGACCTCCTCTCCAGCTGAGTCTCCGTCAGTCGCCAGCTGCTCCAGTTGTCATTGAAACCTGAGAAGGAGAAACAAACAAACCTGCTCCAAGGAAAGCCTCCCATTGACCCTCCTTGAGTGTTTGAATCATCTGCTATCACCTGCACACTCCAACAGAGGCTTAGCAATGCATATCAACAAGAATCGGCAATGTATCAGAGAATCAGCAGTGAAAACAGACGCGATCAGAGCTTCTGACAGCGTATTTGAATTAAAGTTCTACGCCTGATCGGTCACCAGACCGATCAGGAAGGACCCTGATCGGTCACCAGACCGATCCAGAAGTCTTCTGCACACTCCTGATTGGTCCCCAGACCAATCAGACTCCTGCCTGATCGGTCACCAAACCAATCAGGCTCCAGCCTGATCGGTCACCAGACCAATCAGGCTGCTTCCAGACCAATCAGGAGTCATCCTGATCGGTGATAGTGAGAACCTTGCGACAAATGATCGTTCACTAGACCGATCTGAGCAGTATCCCTGATCGGTCACCAGACCGATCAGGAGCAGATCAGCAGGGGAACTCAACTCACTGTTCGCTCCCTGATCGGTCACCAGACCGATCAGGAGTTGTGCAGTGAGTGAAACACACACTCCCTGATCGGTCACCAGACCGATCAGACATCGCTGGATCGGTCACCAGACCGATCCACGAACGAGCAGCGTGCCAACTCCCTGATCGGTCACCAGACCGATCCAGGGACGTAGACCTAGCCTTCCAAGCTAGGATTTCATTCACCTTAGCCCTCCAAGCTAAGGATTTTTCAATCTAACTCTCCAAGTTGGGAATTTGCACCTAACCCTCCAAGTTAGGACTTTTCACCTAGCCCTCCAAGCTAGGACTTTTCACCTAGCCCTCCAAGCTAGGACTTTTCACCTAGCCCTCCAAGCTAGGACTTTTCACCCAACCCCTCCGAGTTAGACCTTCATCCAACCTAGCCCTCCAAGCTAGGCACTTGACCCTCCAAGCCAGGACTTTTTCACCTAACTCTCCAAGATGGGACTTTTCACCTAGCCCTCCAAGCTAGGACTTTTTACCTAGCCCTCCAAGCTAGAACTTTTCACCCACCTCTTCCGAATTAGGACTTTTCAACACCTGGCTTCACTCACCAGGACCCGGCTTCACTCACCGGGATTTCCAACACCTGGCTTCACTCACCAGGACCCGGCTTCACTCACCGAGATTTCCAACACCTGGCTTCACTCACCAGGACCCGTCTTCACTCACCGGGATTTCCAACACCTGGCTTCACTCACCAGGACCCGGCTTCACTCACCGGGGTTTCATGCCTAGTCCCCGACCAGGACTTTAACCCAAATTCGTTCAACCAAACTTAAATCATTGTCAAACACCAAAACAACAACCGGGCCAAACTGCATCAACAATCTCCCCCTTTTTGTTGTTTGACAACCCGATTTAAGTTTAGGTATCAATCAATTGAAGTCCGTTCAATTCTCATAAGGGAATCATGATCCTCCCCCTATAATAACCATAAACTTAATCAGTCATTTTCTCCCCCTTTGTCAAACATCGAAAAGGGTATGGTTATTAAGTTTGAACATACCTCCCCCTCAAACACAGGTCTCTTCCCAAATCCAAAATGATCAAGGTTAAGTTTTGAATTGCACATGAAAACATATACAAAATTATATCATGGTCAAACATATATATGTTTCATATGACAAGTAAGTCAAAGGATGATTTTGGAATTGCATATGAGAGGCATATACTATAAATGTATCATAGCAATAATGTATATGCATCATACAATAATAAGTGTAGATTTTTGAATTGCATATGGAAACATATACCAAATAATATCATGGTCAAGTATGTATATGTTTCATATGATAAGTAAGGAATGCATCTGTATCTGATATATAGTCCCGATTGGTCTCTATAACCGATCAGGTTCGTTGATTACTGGATACAGAAATATTTTGATTAGTCTGGGGAGCGATCAGATTTCAGAAAAATTTCGGAAACTCTGATACGTTCCTGATCAGACTGCATTAACAATTTACATTCCACAACAGGGATGTAGACTCTATTGAGATTCGTTATTTCAGAAAAATTTCTGAAACACGATATTAAGAACAAGAGTCATGACTCAACAAACCTTTTCTTATGAATTTGAACATTCCAACATAGGTTTGTATCAAATCAGTATTAGGTTTGTTTCACTTGAACAATTTGGTGCTCCCTTAGTACCAGGTTTGTACCAATGGGTGATCAAATATGTTTCAATTGTGAACGGATTGTATCATGTTTGTTTGTAGTATGATTATTAAACTGATACAACTTGATGAAATGAGATCGGACTGAGAAGTAGTCTGATACCTCTGATCAGCATTGATCTGATCGGTCACCGGACCGATCAGAACGGTGTCTGATCGGTCACCAGACCGATCAAGGTGGATTCAAAAGTCTGATTTGTTTGTTCCGGTTAGATTTCAAAATTCAGACTCAAACTTTCAGAAACCAAAAGACAGGTTCGTATCAAAACATGATTTTGGTCCCAAAATTTAAGTTTGATCATTCAAAATAGATTTGTATCAAATTAATATTAAGTTTGTATCAAACTCAATGTATGATCAAGTTTGCTCAAAATATTTTTTTTCAATTCCATAATCCCTAAATTTGTCTATCAGGTTTCAAGCATTCCTAAACCCCAATTCAATTAGATTTGATCCACTTGATTCTAAGGGTTCCCTTAATCAAAATATATATCATGGTTTGTGTCAGAGCATGATAGTATTTTCTAAGCATAAACTTGAGTATCGAAACATGTTTGTATCAAAGCATGATCATATCAAGAAACCTTAGTTTGATACAAGGGAATCACTAGGTCATAGAAGGTTAAACAGTGAATTTTAAAACTCATGGTGATGCCTTGTGAGATTTTTATAATGATCAGCCCAAACTATATGTTCATCTTGTTCTTAAACATGCATTCATGTGTTATAACACATACAAGATACTCATGGCATACTTGGGCTTGAGATAAGACATTTCATAAACCATAACTTCCATGAAAACACAAATTGCAACAATAAAACCAATTCTTTTAAGCAATTCATGCCAAGAGCAAGTTATGTGTGAATCTAAACCCTTCATGCAATATATATAATTTTTCCAAAACTTGTAGATTTATTTTGAAGCATGGATATACTATCATTCATTGTATGAAAAGTTTCCTTATTGCCCAAATGAGATTTCATAACTCACTAGCCAAGAGATCATATTATTATAAGAGCTAAGACAATGAAGATCAAAGCACTTAATTTGAACATTCCATAACCAATCATGTGAATGACAATTTTTGTTGGTCATGGGTTTGGAGCACCAAATATCAACCACCCATGTTGATAGATGCTCCCCCTCAATCAAAGCTATACAATTCTAAATATGGAGGTTTTAGGTACCCAAATTTTGGGACCTAAGGAATCTACAATGAATGACTTTGGCACCCATGCCTTAGTCAATTTCTTTTTAACCCTAGGAACATTTGATGATCTAAAATGTGTTCTAGACATTACTGACACAAAGGTCGATTCTTTAGGTCGGTAACCTATACCGGCCTTGTTGTAAACCGCCCTTTGGGAGTTCAAGATCATGTCTAGGGTTTTGGAGCTTGTTGAAAATTTCTCAAGAACAATCTTGAGATTTTCAATTTCACCCTTTAAGATCATATTCTCATTCTCAAGGGATTCATTATGGAAGTCATTAATATCCACAACCTTAGAGGATTTTAATTCTTTTACTTCCAACTTCAATGACTTAACCTTATTCTTAGATTTCTTTAACAATTTGGTTAAACGTGCGATAGCTCTATAGCACTTATCCAACTTGGGAGAGATTACCTCTTCATCATCCGAAGATGATGAAGGCGCGGTTGAGGAGCTTCTCGATTCGTTATCACTCTCCTCCTTTGAATCTTCTAAGGACACTAGAGCCACATGACAGTGGGTGTTCTCCTCCTTCTTCTCCTTTCTTTTGTTACCTGCCACAAAAGCAAACCCTTTCTCCTTTGGGCTTTGGTTAGAGATCTCATGTAGTTCCATTTCACAAAATAGATCTTCTAACTTAACAAAAGATAAATCCTTGGATACCTTATAGGCATCCACCATAGATGATCACAAGGCATTCCTAGGAAATGCTTTTAGAATGTACCTCACTAAGTCTCGGTTTTCCACCTTTTCATTGATGGAATGCAAGCCATTGATGATTTCTTTGAACCGACAATGAAGCATACTTACAGTTTCATTTTCTCCCATTGTCAAGTTCTGGAGTTGGCTGAGAAGGAGGTCCTTCTTGACTATCCGTGTATCTTGAGTTCCCTCATGGAGCTCAATGAGTTTGTTCCATAAGTCTCTGGCAGAGGTGAAGGGACCAATCTTGATCAATTGCTCTTTGGACATCCCACATTGTAAGGTGACCACAGCTTTGGCATTTGCTTCACCCTCCGGATTTGCTCAGCTGACCACTTGGAAAACTCAAGCTCCTTTCCTTCATTATCCTTTGGAAGGGAAAACCCCTCCTTGACAGCGAACCACAAACTCATATTTGTCTTTAAGTAAAACTCCATTCTTGACTTCAAATATGAAAAATCAGTGTCGTCGAGGAATGGAGGTCGGTTTGTGCTCAATCCTTCTCTTCCAGCCATCTTGCTGTAAGCTCTCGGATGTTAAGCCGTGAACAGAGCCCCAAGCTCTGATACCACTTGTTGGAAACGGATGGCTAGAGAGGGGGGGGTGAATATAGCCAATCACTAAAATTTACTCTCTTAAGTTTTCTGCGTGATCAGGTTAGTAGCAGCGGAAGCAAACAGCACAAACAGAACAATACAAAGAAAGAAAGCAAACCAAATCGCTAAGACGAAGATGTACAAGGTTCGGGGATAACTTGCCCCTACTCCTTGGTGTGCCCGTAAGGTGGGCGATCCCTTGATCGTCGGCAGATCAAGCCCCGGTGAACCCGGATAAGATAGAGCCTCCTTCTCGGTGGAGAAACCTCTCCACAGATCTCACGGATGATATAACTTGAGTACAGGAGATCACACAAGTAGGAACACTCACAAAGCTCTCACAGGAATGCAACAAGATCGCTTAAGCACAAAGCAACAGAGAGCACGAACATAGCCCAGCCAAACTTCCCAAGTTTCTGTCTTGTTCGCTCAGCTCCTCTGCTTCCAGCTTCGTCACTTAAGCTCCCTCTCACCATCGCAAGATTTATCAGCATCCACTGAGCCAGCCTGAACCCACTGACCTCCCTGAGCACTCAGTCCACTGAAGACCTCCTCTCCAGCTGAGTCTCCGTCAGTCGCCAGCTGCTCCAATTGCCGTTGAAACCTGAGAAGGAGAAACAAACAAACCTGCTCCAAGGAAAGCCTCCCATTGACCCTCCTTGAGTGTTTGAATCACCTGCTATCACCTGCACACTCCAACAGAGGCTTAGCAATGCATATCAACAAGAATCGGCAATGTATCAGAGAATCAGCAGTGAAAACAGACACGATCAGAGCTTCTGACAGCGTATTTGAATTAAAGTTCTGCGCTTGATCGGTCACCAGACCGATCAGGAAGGACCCTGATCGGTCACCAGACCGATCCAGAAGTCTTCTGCACACACCTGATTGGTCCCCAGACCAATCAGGCTCCAGCCTGATCGGTCACCAGACCAATCAGGCTGCTTCCAGACCAATCAGGAGTCATCCTGATCGGTGATAGTGAGAACCTTGCGACAAATGATCGTTCACTAGACCGATCTGAGCAGTATCCCTGATCGGTCACCAGACCGATCAGGAGCAGATCAGCAGGGGAACTCAACTCACTGTTCGCTCCCTGATCGGTCACCAGACCGATCAGGAGCTGTGCAGTGAGTGAAACACACACTCCCTGATCGGTCACCAGACCGTTCCACGAAGGAGCAGCGTGCTAACTCCCTGATCGGTCACCAGACCGATCCAGGGACGTAGACCTAGCCTTCCAAGCTAGGATTTCATTCACCTTAGCCCTCCAAGCTAAGGATTTTTCAATCTAACTCTCCAAGTTGGGAATTTGCACCTAACCCTCCAAGTTAGGACTTTTCACCTAGCCCTCCAAGCTAGGACTTTTCACCCAACCCCTCCGAGTTAGACCTTCATCCAACCTAGCCCTCCAAGCTAGGCACCTAACCCTCCAAGCCAGGTCTTTTTCACCTAACTCTCCAAGATGGGACTTTTCACCTAACCCTCCAAGTTAGGACTTTTCACCTAGCCCTCCAAGCTAGGACTTTTCACCTAGTCCTCCAAGCTAGGACTTTTCACCCACCTCTTCCGAATTAGGACTTTTCAACACCTGGCTTCACTCACCAGGACCCGGCTTCACTCACCGGGATTTCCAACACCTGGCTTCACTCATCAGGACCCGGCTTCACTCACCGGGGTTTCATGCCCAGTCCCCGACCAGGACTTTAACCCAAATTCGCTCAACCAAACTTAAATCATTGTCAAACACCAAAACAACAACCGGGCCATACTGCATCAACAGTTAATGTGGGGAGTTTCAAATTCAGGACTCCCTTGCTCACATGCTATTGCCGTAATCATTCACAGGAACATGGATACACTCCCATATTGTGAGTATTATTTTTATTCAGAAACTTGAAAGTGGGTTTACATGGATCGTATTTACCCTTGTAGAAGCAAGCAGCTTTGGCCTAGGGGCGTAAACGACATTATAGTTCTATGTCCCTGTAGCCTTGTGCAGCCTGGTAGACGAAAGAAGGCACGGATTGAGTCCAGACACAATGGCAAGGTAAAACTAAAATGCAGCCGCTGCAAATAACTTGACCATAATAGAAGGACATGTAGAATGTCGTCAGCTCCAAAGTCTTGAGTTAATTAGTATATGTATTGCAAGAATATTCTGATTAAAGTGTATATTTTGTAAGGAGGAGAAATGAATGTATATATTTTGTATATTGTACAGGCATAGTATTGTCAAAATACTAGTTGTTCTTAATGTTGTGACTTGAAGAAGTATTTCAATATTATGATACATTTCACCTTGTATAATTCAATGTAAGCAGAAATACCTGTTATTTCAAGTCCTGAAATATTATGATACAATAATGTTATTTTAGGTCTTGAAGTCCTAAAGTCATTTGTTTTCTGAATATCTGTCATTTGAGCCCCTCTAATTTCTGCTTTGTTGATTCATTGTTCTGTGTCAACTGATATTGTATCAACACGTAATTGATAATCATTAGGACTATGTTTGGACACCAAAAATATCATCTCCTAGCTAAACTCTAACTAGTGATAATGAGTTTTGAGAAATCCAAATATCCTAGTAATGTGTATTTAGGTACTCTCCAGGTGGAACTTTCTTGTTTCAATTTTAAACAAATGTAAGCATGTTCATACCTGAGTAATTCAATCATAATTTATTAAAATGTTGTCACAACATGTACATTTATATAAAAGATTGTCGTATAAATATTTAATCATACTTGTAAGCATGTTTTATTAAATTTTTTACAATCTGATTTCAGACCCACGTTGGGCCCGAACCAGAGGATTTCAGGCCCAACGTGGGCCTGAATCAAATAATGTTCCGGCCTTGCGTGGGCCTGAACATTATTGTTTTAAGCCCAGCGTGGGTCTGAAATGAGATTATTTCAGACCCAGAGTGAGCCTGAAATAAGATTATTTCAGGCCCAGAGTGGGCCTGAAATTAGATGATTTCAGACCCACTATCAGGCCCACTCTGGGCCTGAATAGCTGTGATTTGAGGCTCTATGATAACCTACTGATCATTGCAATCCAAAATAGGAATATTCTTTTCGATAATATGAATAAATATGCATAATATAAATATATACAAATAAAAATTAGTGTTTATGGATGTTATAGCTATGGAAACAAATTTAGCTGTGATTCTGCATTGTTGTGTGACAAGTCTTAAGGAATGGGAATATAAATTTGGTTTAGCATAGAATCAAATTTTCGTTTAGCATGGAATCAAATTTAGGTTGAGCATGGAATAAAATGGGAAAAAAATTTGAGCCCTTGTTGGCTTGAATAATCTGATTTCAGACCCACGTTGGGCCTGAAATAAGAACATATTAGGCCCTGCGTGAGCCTGAATCAATTTGTTTCAAGCCCAGCGTGGGCCTGAAAACAGATTGTTTCAGGCCCACCGTGGGTCTGAATTCAAATTATTACAGTAAAAGCAAGGTTCAATATTACTGATGGTATCGACAACAATTACAGATTATAGATTAGAGATTACACAAAAACAAGGATCGAATGCAATGTTCCATTGATTTCAAAAAGATTACATACAATATAACTACAAATATACAATGTTTCTCATGACACTTGCATATGCATTGTATCAACAAAATCAATATTTACAGATTTAGCTTCTAGAACTTACCTCTCATTATTTTATATCCCACCTGAAATCGATAAGGTTTCATTTGCTTTTGGATAAACTCTGTAGATCTTTGAAACACAAGACTTTCAGCATAGTGCATAACGAAAAAAGCATAATCCAACCTAAAAAACCAATATTTAAATTGTGGTTAGCATATAAATCCAACCATGAAAGATAATGTTTTTTTGAACCAAAATAAATATGATCTTACGATTTGCTTTTGGTGTGTCCTTGTACTACAATTTTATTAAAGTCTTTCCCTGATATGGAAGACAATCATTTATTCCATCTGGTGTAATATGACCAGTTTATATTTTTGAAAAATGCCACCTACACACAAATTACATTAGTAACAAATATATTCCACTTAAACTATTTGTAATGATTTATATATTAAATGAGAAAACTTACAGTTTTCTCAAATTTGGTAGTGTACCCTTCTATGGCGCCGAGAGAATTATAATGCAGGATATTATCTTCCTCGAGGTCAATAATCAATAGATGTCAATGATCATCTGCACTATTTATAGGACAGATGATATATCTAATTGGCTTATCTGTGTTAGTAGCAATAGTTTGTTGAAATGTTGCAGCGTGCATCACCTCAAAAAGGTCCTATGTTTATTAAAATGGAAGTGTTAGTGGACTAAATCATAGAAAAAAACAACAAAACAAGGTGCTAATTAACTTACATCTAACCCCACCCCACTGAAATGGATCGAAATTAAATCATTTCAGGTCATCTTTATCCCTGTTTTATCTTACTGTAGATATTGTTTATAATTCATAACTAAAATTATTAACTGAGAATTTAAAAACTTGTGAGGTTGAATCCCAACTTTCAAATATATTCATCAAAATTCTACGGATATGCTGCAATTCTTCTATGTCCAAGAAAACACTGAAGGGCGACTCTTTGATCTTCACAATGTGTCGATCATTTAAAATTTGAAATGCTTCAAAAAAAATTGTTTAAAGTGGTTTAAAACACTGCACCAATGTAATTTTTGTCCAAAGTCATCTGAAGCCTACATGTTTTATACATTACAAATTTATTCAGCAAAAATAAGTTTAAACATGTGCACAAACGATGTTGTTTTGACCTAAGACTATCGATAACATATCTTGATGGATAATGCCAACGAAGAAGACGCTGAAACATCCACAGACATTTTTCCTGCCATTATAAAAAAAAATAAACTGTGCAGAAACCCTAACCCCTACTTTGGATAGTGCAGAGCAGTCTGGACTTCAACGTTAACACTTAAAGTCGCCTCAAGGACACACACAAACATTTTGGAGACTTCCCTAGGATTTTGGTTGGAGGGAGGGATTCGGGGGATGAGCTCACGACTATAGCACAGCTAGGGCACGCACAATGTCCTCCACCTTCGACAATAACATTTACGTTGTTGCGTTGAGAGAGAAAGGAAAAAAATTCGACTCCCAGGGGCATCCGAACTACAAAATATTATTTTACTAATAAAGTGGTTCGGATGTCTCGAAAATGTGAATTGAGAATGTTATTTCTTGGCGGGAGGGGTATAAGAGGAAGTTAACTAAAATGGTATACCTTTTGGTAAATATCAATTCTTAGATACGTAAAAGCCGACAGTGAATCCAATTCAGTGGGACCGGCAACTACTATCTCTCTCAGATATGACACATCCTCTTCTAGCAGCCTTGTCACTGTCGATTCCTCAGTTAAAAAGCCACCACAGACAACCCCATCCCCAGCTGCCAGCGTCGCCACTGCCTACGCAGCCATCCGCCGACCCTCAGCCCACGCAAGCAACTGACACCGGTGTTGCCTTTCCTGTTCCTCTCCTTCCCCGACGTTGCCACCGACCGTCGCCCAGCCTGCCCGTGACGCAACATTTTTCCGCCGCTGCTCACGCTCCACTAGACACACTGCCCCATGCTAGCTTTTCCAAGGCCACCGCCACTACCTCCACACGCTGCTGACTACCGGCCACCTAACTGTCGCAGTTGCCGGAGAAGAAGAAAAACAAGAAGGTAAAAGATCAGTTAACAGATTATTCAATTAATCAATTTTTATTAAGTTATTAGATAAGTTAATTGGGATTGATTAATATTAGCTAATTAATGAATCAACTAAAAAGTTGGAATAATTAGGTTGACTGTTGACAATTAGCTGGTTAATTTAATTAATTAGTTTAATCAATCATTATCAATTAATCAGATGATTAATTTAATTAATGGATTAATTAAATGTGTTTAGTAAATTAATTGATTTATAAGGATTAATCAAGAAGATTAATTTGATTAGCTTAGTAGTTAAATAAGGTTTGATTAATTGATAAATTAAGGCAATTAATTGATTAATATGATTAATTGGAATACTTAATTAGTCAGATTATAATTGATGAATTATAGAGATTGATTAATTAATTCATAATTTGATTAAGTTATAGACAGATTAATATTGATTAATTATCAAATAATCAATAGGTGAATAAACTGATTTAACCCTATTACTAAGATATTTTAGTACTTAGTTTTGCTTCGCATCTTGTATTTGTAGGATTAGAGTTCGAAACCGACCTTTTCACTTGAAGACGATTAGGACGATGGATAAATTCTTTCTCCTCTATAAATTCTTTGTCCTTAGTGCATGATTGTTTTATTTGAGTTCATAGTAATTACTTGCTTATCTTAATATGCACTCATTATCATTTTTTGAGTTGATATTTATTTGCTTGCTCTTATTTTATTCTATTTGATATCTATCCATTACTCATTGTTATCTATGATATTCATTATTTATACTTGTGTCTTTATGATAGTGATATTGTAGTGTAGGAAATTGAGTATCCTTCTAAATATGTGCTTGTTATTTAGGCTAGTGCCTATATATTAGTAAGACAATACCGTAGTATAGGATATTGAGTATCCTTCTAGACTCTTGTTTATTAATTAGGCTCGTGCCTATATGTTAGTGAGGTCAGACCGTAGTATGGTTTGTAAAGCATTATCCTTGAATGGGTTGTTACTGCTTACTTTTGTACTTGGGCTTTGTATGCATATACATCTTGATTGCCCAACATGCATCTGTGGTAGAGTGTTTCTCCCATGGTCTGTAGCTCTATAGCTGTCTGCATACTCTAACTGCCCATGGGGCCCATCTGTGGTAGAGTGCTTCTCCACAGGCTGTAGCTGAGGAGATAGAATAGCTGCCTCATCCTGTTCACCTACAGGACCCATCCTTGGTAAAGCGTTTCTCCCGTGGACAATGACTATCTGTATACTCTGATAACCCATGAGACTCATTCGTTGTAGCATGTTATTGCGCCAGTAATGGTTTGTTATTGTAGGTCTCGTGCAGGCTGGCTAGAGGGGGTGAATAGCCCTGAAAATAAAACTGAATCTTTTGTTATTCTATAAGCAAAGATGGGTAGGTTAGTTAAGCAGTTAAAATAAATAATTCAAACATAAACAACTATAAAAGAAGAAAATTATAGGTCTCGTGCAGGCCGGCTAGAGGGGGTGAATAGCCCTAAAAATTAAAATTAAATCTTTTGCTATTCTCTAAGAAAAGATGAACAGGTTAGTTAAACAGTTAAAATAAATAATTCAAACATAAATAACTATAAAAGAAGAGGCCACTGTTTACTTGGTTGCAACCAGGGTGGTTGCTAATCTAAGGCGTTGAAAAGCTCCACTAAAAGTCTCCTTTGGTGTTGGCGGAGAAACCTCTTACAAACATGGAAAGCGCAGAGAAAGAGTAGGAAATTCAATACATGTTATTGTTACGTATCTTCTTAACTCTAGAGGCTATTTATAACCTAAAACAGAAAGTGAACGTTATGTTGATGTGGACCTGAGGCACCTCAGTTGTGATCTGAGACTCCTTAGATGGATAAGACTTTATCCATGGCGCGCCAACGATCACTTAGCGATAACTCTTGATTTGAGGTGTCCTAAAGCGCCTCAGTTCTAACTTGAGGCGCCTTAGTTCTATTTTTGTGCAGAACTGATTCTATCAACTAAGGCGCCTCCCAAGGCAACTGAGGTGTCTCAGTGGACCATCTGGTCAAAGTCAATATCCGTGTTGACTTTTCTCAGTCTTTATCCACTTGGGTGATTTTCAGTCAACCAAAGTTGGGCTCACCCGAATCCGACTCTGACCTTCACATCGAACGAGCTTCCTCCCCGACTTCTGGTCCTTCGGACGTCGTGCATGCAATTCTTGTCCACCGGTGTACTCTTCTGCAGCCTCTGCGCCCCTCAGATGCACCAAGCCCATCGACTCCCTTCCCCGTGTCATCCTTCTCGTCTGCTACGTCTTCCACTTGACTTCTTGTGCTCTTAAGTTCTTGTATGGTTAGCCACTTGGATCAGAAATATACAGGACCTAACTTGACTTGGTTAATCACATCAAAACCAATTCGGGGTACTTACAATTATATGTTTGCTATACGATTGTTATATGCTTGTTATAGGCTGAGTTTATGCAGATGGTTTGTGGATGTATTGTATGTACACCTGATTTCTTAGTTATACCTGGTTAAGCATCTTACTGTTATGTAGTCGTTTATGATTTTATTAGCAATTGATTATTTTGGCACTCTTACTTTTGTAGTAAGTTATTATCTGAGATTATTTCCTTTGATCTCCTTACACATGGTTCGTGTACTATCCTCCTTATACCTACTGAGTCGTTGTACTCACTATCCCTTGTTTTTCCTTTTATTTCTAGGTTAGCAGGTAAAGGATGTGTCGTGTCGCTCAGAGGTCCTGCCTGTTGGTCCCACTCTTTTAGATTCTCTTTTCGAGCTGTTTGATTTATTTTTTACTGCCTTTGTTATGGTTTTATTCCCTCGTCTCTTTGAGTATTTGTTATAATAGTATAGTTGTTATCTTGTTTATTTTAGTATGATCATGCATACATACACGCTTTGGTATTTAAAAATATATTGAGTGTTTATATTGCAATTATCGAGTTTTTATATTGCATTAGGTGTCTATGTTGGCTTTAATTAGTTTGATACGAATTATTTCTTTTATTGTCACGAGGGGCACTATATGATTTGACGGACAAGTATGCTATCAAAGTGTGACACAAAGTATCTGATCAACCATTGACCTACTTGGATTTTTCTCTTGCTAACTTTTCGTGGATTTCCAATTATCAAATGTCTGATCCTCCTTAACCCATTTGGACTTTACTCTTGTTAATTTTCCATTGGACTTCTGATCGCAATATCTGATCAACCTTTGACTTGCTTAGACTTTCCTCTTGTGCTAAGCATTTAGTTCTATGTGACCCACTTAGACTTCTCGTCCATGCTAAGTGTCTAGTCCTTCGTGATCCACTTGGACTTTTCTCTTGCCAACTTTCCGTTGGACTTCTGATATCATCAAATATCCGATCAACCTTGACCTACTTGACTTTTCTCTCATATATTGATTGTTCCAGAAGGAGTCGTCGACAATGGTCAGTCACTGAGGCTCAGCCCCTGTGGAGATTACTACGTTGAGGAGGAACTTTGGGGTCCTGCGAAAGTAACACAAGTGTTACGGAGACACACCGGCAGGGGTCCGGCGGAGTCCACTCCGACGCTCAAGTTAGTAGGTTGTCCGAATTATGGTGAGAAAGAAAGATAGTATGTGAAAACGGGAGATCGCAACCCCCTGAGGGGTTGAACTACCTTTTATACTGGTGTCGGCAGACTAGTCGTGCCTCCTTTATCGGTGCCACGACTCCGATATTTGAGCCACGCCCCCTGCTTTCGGTGATGAAGGGATAGCCCTTGAAATTGTCGGCGCCGTTACCATTCTTTCCCTCGTTAAGACATTTTGAGGGGGGTGTGTGGACTTTTTCTAGTCGGTATCCGAGGTCGGCCGTTGCGAGGACCCCGCCTCCCGAGTTGAGCTTGAGGGTCTCTGGGTGCGATACCTCCAGGCATACTCTTTGGGGCCCAGCTTACCGGGGGCTCCCGAGGGGGACCCTCGGACTGACCTTCCCGAGGGCGCCCCTGAAAGGGGGTCCCGGGGCCCGAGAGGGGAGGTTATGTCGCGTCCCTAGCTTCTTCATCCCCCGTGTCGAGCCCAGGCTACCCATCCCCATCACAAGTCCCTTCCTTTAAGTCTGATCGAAGGAAGTATGGCTGACTGATCAGACTAGTGCTGGGATGAAGAAGATGAACTCGCCTGGGTCTATGTCTTCGCGCCCGTCCTTGCCATAATCCTGGAAGCCTGTTCATTTTTTTTGTTTTGTTTTGTCTTTTTTTTTGCGTTCGGGCCTTCGGACATATTCTCCGAGTCCCTTGACCCGAGCTGATTCTTTGAATGTGTCCCCTGACTCCTGCGATTTTAGTGGCATCTGAGGTATCGTGGTTACCTAACACATGCTGCGGGGTCACGTGTCTTTTTTCCTAGCTTTGCGGCGCACTGCGGGTCATACGAAGCGACAACAATTGATAACTAGCTGATCCTCGGGACAGCCTGCGAATACCCTCAACATGCTGGCCTTCGATTGCCTCGGGGGAGGTGTCGCTTTCCTATAAAAGTGGGTGTAACGGCGCCCTGCGGCAGCCTTACCCTAGCTGTCGTCCCGAGTTTTCCTCCCTTACTTGCCCTTCTCGCTAGCATTTTCCCGACGAGAGTACCTTCTCCTTTGTTCTACGCGCCCCTCCTTCCTCCCCCCGGGCCCCGATGGGAAAGATAAAGAAGTCTTCAGGCTCGGATGAATGCTCTTTGGGAGAATTGGGGTTTCATCCCGAGTGGTATGAAACTATCTCCTCCAAGGTGAAGTCGGACTCCCTCCAGGCCGCTTGTCAAAAATATGACATTCCGGCAGATTGGGAGGTGAGGGTTCCCACCGCAAATCAACAGCCGGTAACCACCGATGAGGATTTTTACACCTTCTTCCTAGGGCAAATGGAACTAGGGATGTGCTTCCCTATGCCCTCTTACTTCATGAATGTTGCACATTATTTCCGCATCCGCTCCAACAACTGGCCCCAAATGCTTTCGCTCGGATGAGCGGGGCTCTGGTTCTCTTCAAACTTTTCAACATTCCTCTAACCCCCGATTCTTCCATTTCTTCTTCGTTCCTATTGGAACTCACGGGGCATTTGGCTTCACCGCTCGTGGTGGTCATAGATTTTTGGGAGGCTTTCCCTCCTCTCACAAGGGGTGGAAGGAGAGATTTTTCTATATCCGGCTTCCCGAGCGTCCTTTCAGCGATATCCATTGGTTGGAGAACTTGCCTCCTACCCTCGACCTAGGTGATTTCCAACAGGATGTGGGATATCAACGGGCTAAGAGTATCCTGGCCGGGATGGAATTCAATGGGCTCCAGTTGGTGCAGTGCGAGGAGCTCCTTTACTGAGCGGAGATTAGTCCGAAGATTACCCCCCTCAGCTCCAATCTACGTGAGTTGCTTTGCCCCTAGTATAATGCTCAGTTGGTACTTGATGACGCCCTCCTGTCTTTTACCTTGCAGGTGACACCCTGCTTTCTCTTGCGAAGAATAAGTTTCTGAAGTGGAACCAGGCCCATGAACAAGCCTTGATCCCCGGGCTAGTATCTTCGACTCTGGCAGAAATCCCCCTCGAGGGTGGCGGAGGGGAGGGAGAGCTGTCAGCGAGCCCCGCAGTGCCGGAGGTCCCCCATCGCGATGACATCTTGGCCCTGCCCCTGGTCTCTCAAGGAGAGCCCCCAGTCACCTTTCCAGAGGCTTCACAGGAAACAAAGGCCCCTTCTTCGTCTGGCGTGCCCACCGTTGTCCCTGTGTCTGGGAAGAAATGGCACAAACGATGTTCCCAACGGGATCGCCCCCTAAAACGATTGAAGAAAGGCTTACGCCCAACTACCTCTGAGGATGCAGCCTCTCCGTTTCCAGTCGTCAGGGCCGAACCCCCCTCCTCCGTCATTGCTATGTCTTCTCCCGTTACGAGTGTCACAGCCCCTACAGCCGACCTTCCCCGCGGCAAGGAGGTACCCACGGGACCGCCTCACTCCCATCGAAAGGCTCCCTCAGCGACGAAGAAGGCTATCGATAGTTCCCAGTCTATTCGTATAGAGGGAGTCACCACAGGGGCATCACCGAGCGCTTCAAGTTCGGAGGAAGATGATCCCCGCCCCAGTGACGTCCCTGGCTCCTCCGCTCCCCCTACTGTGGGGGATCCTGGTCCGCTGTGGCGAGTAGCCGGATCAGCCCAATACCTGGGCATGTTGCACCAATCCTTACTGGCGGTAAATATCTCGCTCGTGCTCCTCACTTCCTCTTAGCCTCCTTTTACTGACTATCTTTATTCACCCCACCCACCCACCCACCCCAGGTTGCTTCGAACTGTGCGGCCACGAGCCGTCTACTGCATTCCAGAGGGGTTACTGAGAATCTCCTGCAGCAGGTGGCGGATGCTGAGGTAGAAACAAGTCGAGCACGTGAGGTCGGCCTCCTGCAACTAGAGTTCGGCCGGGTCCTTCGAGAGAAAGCTGATCATTACATGCCCTCCTTAATAGCGGCCGAGGATACCCTGCACGGGTACAAACTCCGGGAACGCTTGGGGTCCGAGAGGAACTAGGCTCTAGAAGAGGACTTACAAAAACTATCGCAAGAGTGAGAGCAACTCCGGGCCCGCAATGAGGAGTTGTCCGACCAAGTTAATCTTTTGGAATCTGCTAAGAAAATCTTGGAGGACCGGGGCACAGAACAGGAGCGCGTGATGGCTTTGCGAGCACACGACTTAGAACTGTCGAGCTCTTACGCAATCGATCTCCAGGATCAAGTGATCCAAGCTAACGCCCAGGCTGCTGCTGCTTCTCAAAAGCTCTACGAAGTACAAGAGGTTCAGGCGCGCCTGCTCCTAGAGGTGGAGGCACTAAAGCTAGCTAAAGTCGAAACCGAACCCAGGGTCCAGCAGCAGCCAAAAGATTCTGTACCTCAAGTATCTCAGATGGAGGTAGCCTACAAGGCCAAATTTTTGGAGTCGGAGGAGTACGCCAATCTGGTGGCTGCACAAGCATTTAAGACCCTCAAACAGGGCTTCCATGGCGCCATCAAGCAGTTGGAGAAGGACCAGTTATTGAAACCGGGCTCCGATTTGAGCGCAATAACTATTCAACGTGTCTAGGACGACCTTTCCCCCGCAGTGCGGGCTTTGTAGGGCACCCCTTACTGTGTGCTTGTCCTCCTCCCATCCTCCCTTGACCGCTTTAGCTTACTTCTTTTTGAATTCTCTGATCCTAGGGCAAGTATTTACTTGATCTATCGTTGAACCCCTTGTTTTTAGCGTGATTCCCTGTTCAGCCTCGGTCCTGTGTAACTGGAGCGGACATGAGCCTTTTATTTGTTTTTTGGTAGGGTTTGTACACTGTACAGCTCCGAGGCCAAGCCTACACACGAGGGGTTGTAGGTTTAATCAGCTCTTGGCCGAGCGTGTATAGCTCCGAGACCAAGCCTACACGCCAAGATACTGTAGGGTTTAATTAGCTCTTGGTCGGGCGTGTACAGCTCCGAGGCCAAGCCTACACACCGAGGGACTGTAGGGTTTAATCAGCTCTTGGCCGGGCGTGTACAGCTCCGAGGCCAAGCCTACACACTGAGGGGTTGTAGGGTTTAATCTGCTCTTGGTCGGGCACGTACAGCTCCGAGGCCAAGCCTACACACCGAGAGGTTGTAGGGTTTAATCAGCACTTGGCCGGGCGGGTACAGCTTCGAGGCCAAGCCTACAGACCGAGGGGTTGTAGGGTTTAATCTGCTCTTGGCCGGGCGTGTATAGCTCCGAGGCCAAGCCTACACACCGAGATGCTGTAGGGTTTAATTAGCTCTTGGCCGGGCGTGTACAGCTCCGAGGCCAAGCCTACACACCGAGGAGTTGTAGGGTTTAATCAGCTCTTGGTCAAACGTGTACAGCTCTGAGGCCAAGCCTACACACCGAAGGGTTGTAGGGTTTAATCAGCTCTTGGCCGGGCGTGTAGAGCTCCGAGGCTAAGCCTACACACCGAGGGGTTGTAGGGTTTAATCAGCTCTTGGTCGAGCGTGTACAACTCCGAGGCCAAGCCTACACACCGAGAGGCTGTAAGGTTTAATCAGCTCTTGGCCGGGCGTGTACAGCTCTGAGGCCAAGCCTACACACCGAGATACTATAGGGTTTAATTAGCTCTTGGCCGGGCGTGTATAGCTTCGAGGCCAAGCCTACACACCGAGGGGCTGTAGGGTTTAATCAGCTCTTGGTCGGGCGTGTACAGCTCCGAGGCCAAGCCTACACACCGAGAGGCTGTAGGGTTTAATCAGCTCTTGGCCGAGCGAGTACAGCTCCGAGGCCAAGCCTACACACGAGGGGTTGTAGGGTTTAATCAGCTCTTGGCCGGGCGTATACAGCTCCGAGGCCAAGCCTACACACCTAGAGGTTGTAGGATTTAATCAGCTCTTGGCCGGGTGTGTACAGCTCCGAGGCCAAGCCTACACACCGAGGGTTGTAGGGTTTAATCAGCTCTTGGCCGGGCGTGTACAGCTCCGAGGCCAAGCCTATACACCGAGAGATTGTAGGGTTTAATCACCTCTTGGCCGGGCGTGTACAGCTCCGAGGCCAAGCTTACACACCAAGAGGCTGTAGGGTTTAATCAGCTCTTGGCTGGGCGTGTACAGCTCCGAGGCCAAGCCTACACATAGGGGTGTCAATTCGAGTGGGTTGGGTTGGGTTCAGGTCGGGTTAGGAAAAAAAAAATTTTAACTCCCAACCCGAACCCGACCAACCCGACCCGACCCGACCCGAATAACCCGAAAATAACCGATTCAAAACGTCTTTTTTCACCATTTTCCCTATAATTCTTCACTTTTATCTCAATACTTCATCATGATCATACTATATTGATATTAATATACATAAAAATATCTTAATTTTCAAAATAAAATTTGATATAACCCTAAAAAATTAATAAAATATTAAATTCGGGTCAACCCGAATCCGACCCGAACCCTACCCGAACCCAACCCGAAATTTTTCAACCCGAAACCCCCCAACCCGAACCCGACCCGAACTCGAAAATTTTCAACCAGAACCCGATTTTTTTCGGGTCGATTCGGGTTGGGTCGTCGGGTTGTGTTGATTTTTGACACCCCTACCTACACACGAGGGGTTATAGGGTTTAATCAGCTCTTGGCCGGACGTGTACAGCTCCGAGGCCAAGCCTACACACCGAGATGTTGTAGGGTTTAATTAGCTCTTGGCCGGGCGTGTACAGCTTCGAGGCCAAGCCTACACACCGAGGGGCTGTAGGGTTTAATCAGCTCTTGGCCGAACGTGTACAGCTCTGAGGCCAAGCCTACACACCGAGGGGCTGTAGGGTTTAATCAGCTCTTGGCCGAGCGTGTACAGCTCCGAGGCTAAGCCTACACACCGAGGGGCTGTAGGGTTTAATCAGCTCTTGGCCGAGCGTGTACAACTACGAGGCCAAGCCTACACACCGAGAGGTTGTAGGGTTTAATCAGCTCTTGGGCGGGCGTGTACAGCTCCGAGGCCAAGCCTACACACCGAGATACTGTAGGGTTTAATTAGCTCTTGGCCGGGCGTGTACAGCTCCGAGGCCAAGCCTACACACCGAGGGGCTGTAGGGTTTAATCAGCTCTTGGTCGGGCGTGTACAGCTCTGAGGCCAAGCCTACACACCGAGAGGCTGTAGGGTTTAATCAGCTCTTGGCGGGCGAGTACAGCTCCGAGGCCAAACCTACACACGAGGGGTTGTAGGGTTTAATCAGCTCTTGGCCGGGCGTGTACAGCTCCGAGGCCAAGCCTACACACTGAGATGCTGTAGGGTTTAATTAGCTCTTGGCCGGGCGTGTACAGCTCCGAGGCCAAGCCTACACACCGAGGGGATGTAGGGTTTAATCAGCTCTTGGCCGAGCGTGTACAGCTCCGAGGCCAACCCTACACACCGAGGGGCTGTAGGGTTTAATCAGCTCTTGGCCGAGCGTGTACAGCTCCGAGGCCAAGCCTACACACCGAGGGGTTGTAGGGTTTAATCAGCTCTTGGCCGAGCGTGTACAGCTCAAGGCCAAACCTACACACCGAGGGGCTGTAGGGTTTAATTAGAAACGGGGACTTAATACTTTTAGAATGACATGTCGTCCACATCCTTTATTGATTATACTGTAAGGCATTGAAGCAGGGAAAACATACATCAATGAAAGTGCATTACACGGCAACTCCCGAAGTACAATAGGGGCGAAGATGCTTTGCATGCCTGGGCCTTTCTAGTCTTCTACCTTTATGATCTTCCAAATAGTAGCTACCTCCTATAAGTTTTTTGATGACGACGTAGGGGTCGTCCCATTACGGCTCTAATTTCCCGGGACCACCCACTGGTTTGATTCTCTTCCAGACTTGATCACCTACCTCAAAGCTGCGGGCGATCACCCTGCGATTGTAGGCTAGCTGCATCCTCCTTCGATAGGCCTCCAACCTTGCTGTAGCTTTGTCTCGTACCTCCGATATGAGGTCCAGATCAATCAAACGCTCCTAGTCGTTATCTTCTTTGCGATAATGTTGCCGTCGTAGGGATTCTTCCCCTACTTCCACCGAAATGACAACCTTCGCTCCGTAGACCAGTTGGAAAGGGTTCTCGCCCGTTCCTTCCTTTGGGGTAGTCCAATAGGACCACAAGATGCTAGGAAGTTCTTCGACCCAGCTACCTCCGACATGATCCAGCTTTACTTTGAGTCCTCGTAGAATTTCCCGATTGACTACCTTCGCTTGTCCATTGCTTTGTGGGTATGCGACGGAGGTGAAGGTCTGCTGAATGTCCAGCTCTTAACATCATTCCTTCAATCTACGTCCGGAGAATTGTCTGTCATTGTCCGACACCAGCTTATGAGGAATGTCATATCTGCAGACAATATCTTTCCATAGAACCTTCATTACCGCCCCTTCTGTGACCTTGGCCAAAGGTTCGGCTTCCACCCATTTAGAAAAGTAATCAACGATGACCAGCAGGAATTTCTTCTGCTGGGGCCCAATGGGAAAGGGCCCCACAATGTCCATTCCCCACTGGTCGAACGGGCACGATACTGTAGAAATTCTCAATTGCTCCGTTGGGCTATGAGACACGTGTTGATGCCTCTGACAGGACTTACACCTGGCCACAAAGTTGAGTGAGTCGGCCTACAAGGTGGGCCAAAAGTATCCAACCAAAAGGATCTTGCAGGACAGGGCCCTTCCTCCAATATGGCTTCCACAGATACCCTCATACACCTCTCGCATTACGTAGCCAGTCTCCTCTGGCCAGACACATTTTAGGAGGGGTCGGGCATAGGCTCTCCTGTATAGCTGATCCCCGACCAGTGTAAACCTTTCCACCTGTCGGCGAAACAGCCGACTCTCTTGGCCCCCACTCGGCAGGGACCCGTCCCGGAGGAATGCTATGTAGGGATCCCTCCAGTCTATGGGTTTGTCCATTCTGACCTTTCCTCCAATTTGGGCCACCATTGTTTCCGTCACACTAGGTCCCTCCAACTGCCAGGTAGATATAGAACTGGCCAGCTTAGCTAACTCGTCGGCCCGCACATTATCCGACCGGGAGATCTTTTGCAGGATGACCTCCGAGAAGGTGGTTTTTAGTTGTTCATAAAGGGTCACATACCTTTGCAACCGCTCACATCTGACTTCGAAACCACCCGCCACTTGCTGAGCCACAACTGCGAGTCCGAATAGACAATGATTCGACGAGCTCCCAGGTGTCGGGTAGCTTGTAACCCTGCCAGGATCGCCTCATACTCAGCCTCGTTGTTGGTAGCTTTGAAGTGAAGTCGGATAGACAGATGCAGCGTGTCTCCCCTAGGGGAGATCAATAACAGTCCGACTCCGCTATGCTGGCTATTGGTGGATCCATCCACGTAGACCTTCCACATACCTTCGGTCTTTGCCTCCGGGACGGTCTCTAGCATGAAGTCGGAGAGGGACTGTGCTTTGATGGCGGTTCGAGGCTAATACTCAATGTCATATTCGCTTAACTCCGTCGTCTATTTGATGAGCCTGTCCGATGCCTCGGGGTTAGTAATGACTCGGGCAAGCGGACTATTAGTAAGGACCACGATGGGATGCGCTAAGAAGTATGACCGTAACCTTCGGGCCATCAGGACCAAGGCGTAGGCCAGTTTTTCCATCATGGTGTACCGCGTCTCGGCGTCCTTTAGTAGGTGTCCGAAGAAATAGATGGGGTGTTGTATCCGATCTTGTTCTCAGACAAGCACCGATCCTACCACTTGCTCGGCTGCTGATAAATAGACGAATAATGTCTCCCCTCCCACTGGCTTATGCAGGGTCGGGAGATCTGCCAGATAGGTCTTCAATTCCTCAAAGGTCTTCTCACACTGGTCATCCCATTCGAATTTAACAGCTTTTCTCAAAATTTTGAAGAAGGGGAGGGCTTTGTCTGCGGATTTGGAGATGAACTGGGATAGTGCAGTGATCCTACCATTCAACCGCTGGACTTCCCTGAAGTTCCGCGGGGGTGGCATATCTAGAATGACCTTTACCTTTTCCGCGTTGGCTTTGATCCCCCTCTCCGTCACCATGTACTCCAGGAACCTGCCACTTTTTACCCCAAACAAACATTTAGATGAGTTTAGTTTCAACCTGTGTGCTCTCAGGGTGGCGAACGTCTCTTCCAGGTCGGATATCATGTCCCCCCCTGTCCGTCTTGACCAGGATGTCGTCCACGTACACCTCGATGTTTCGCCCGATCTGGTGCCTGAAGACTTTGTCCATCATCCGCTGGTACGTGGCGCCCGCGTTCCGCAGGCCGAAGGGCATGACGTTGTAGCAGTACGTGCCGTCAACCGTCACAAAACTAACCCTCTCCTAGTCCTTGGGGGCGAGGGGGACTTGGTGATAGCCCTGGTAAGCGTCTAGTATTGAGATGAACTCACAGCCGGCTGTTGAGTCCACCAGCCGATCTATCCTGGGCAGAGGATAGCAGTCCTTCGAGCATGCTTTGTTTAGGTCTCGAAAGTCGATGCAGATTCGTCATTTGCCCCCGGCTTGGGAACAAGGACCACGTTGGCCAGCCAAGCTGGGAACCGGACTTCTCTGATGTGTCCAGCTTTTAATAGCTTCTGAACATCATCCCGAATAGCTTTATCTTGCTCAGGGGAGAAATGCCTCCTCTTCTGCCTCACGGGACGGGCCTCCAGCGCCACATGTAGGTGATGCATAGCCAGCGTTGGGGGGACTCCCTTGATTTCTTCAGCGGCCCAAGCAAACACGTCTCTATGGTTCCGCAGACATTTGACTAGGCGATTTCGTAATGCTGGCGCGAGGTCAAGGGTGTTGCGCGTGTTTCCCCCTTCACCATGAGGATGGATCTGCACCTCTTCACTCTCAACTTCTCGTCGTTCTTGCTTAGGCCCTTCATCCTCCCGCGGATGGGCGAGATCCTCTGCTTCCGCCATCGGTGCTCCTTTAGGTGCTTTGTAGAATTCCCATAAACGGTGCCAAATTTGTTCCGGAATGAGTCATCGGTGATGGCCAGTCACTGAGACTCAGTCCCTGTGGAGATTACTACGTCGACGAGGAACTTGGGGGTCCTACAAAAGTAACACAAGCGTTAGGGGGACACATCGGCAGGGGTCCAGCGGAGTCCACTCCGACGCTCAAGTTAGTAGGTTGTCCGAATTATGGTGAGAAAGAAAGACAGTATGTGAAAACGGGAGATCGCAACCCCCTTACCGGAGGGGTTGAACTACCTTTTATACTGGTGTCGGTAGACTAGTCGTGCCCCCTTTATCGGTGCCACGACTCCGATATTTGAGCCACGCCCCGTGCTTTCGGTGATGAAGGGATAGCCCTTGAAACCGTCGGCGCCGTTACCATTCTTTCCCTCGTTGAGACATTTTGGGGGGGGGGGGGTGTGGACTTTTTCTAGTCGGTATCCGAAGTCGGCCGTTGCGAGGACCCCGCCTCCCGAGTTGAGCTCGGGGGTCTCTGGGTGTGATACCTCCAGGCGTACTCTTCGGGGCCCAACTTACCGGGGGGGGCTACCGAGGGGGACCCTCGAACTGACCTTCCCGAGGGCGCCCTTGAAAGGGGGTCCCGGGGCCCGAGAGGGGAGGTCATGTCGCGTCCCTAGCTTCTTCATCCCCTGTGTCAGGCCCAGGCTACCCAGCCCCATCATTGATAAAACATCAAAATCCAAACTCGAGTTAACTCAAGCTCGATCAACCTGGTCAACCTTGACCTGAGGTCGATTGCATCAACAGACACAATTTCCATAATGTTGTTTGCTATCATACAAGCAAACATAGAGTGATACCTTTTCTACCCGTTGTTCGAAATTATCAATGTTAATCAAATAATTAATTTGGGTTCGATCAGTCAACTCATCGATAAGTCAAGAACTAAAACTGGTGGCAACGTGGATCTAGTCTCCTTTATATTTTTGTTATACACTTTTTGGTATCGTTAGTTAATATCGACTCGATTTGGTCTTGTCTTGTCGGTCATTGACTTGACGTCATCGAGTTATGTCTTCAGATATGGCTTTTTACCAAAAGGCGTACATGGAAAAACGTATTTATCAAAAAGCATCCCATAGTTTATTTTTTACCAAAGGACGCATCAAAAATTATCTTATTCCTCTTATACCTCTCCCGCCAAAAAACCCTTTCGCAGTTACATTTCTGAGATCCGAACCACTTTTTTATAGTTTTGATTTTAAATAATAGATTGTTGTTCAGATATAGGTATTCTCTTTTTCTCCCTTCTCTCTTAACGCAAGTAACCTACTTCTCTTTGTCAAAAAATGATAGTTGTGTTATAGCCGTGATCTCATCCCCCAACCTTTACAGACTTTTAGATTCACAAACTTTTAGATTCTCAAGTATATCATTTAGTTATGAATTTTAAACATAAACTATAGTAAGATAAAATAGGTGATGGGGTTGAGCACCCCGTGGCTGACACGTGGACTGAAGAAGTTGTGTAGCAAAATCTACCGAGTTTGGACGACTCTCTTTACGTGCCGCCCGAGGCCCCGTCGGGAAGGTGGGTTCCTGATAACACCACGAACAGGCATACCCTGGAGACGGACCCGGAAAGACGCACGCCCGAGATCACCTCAGGAGATCAGGTCCTCGAGACCACCACGGGAAGGTAAACGCCCGGGACCCCCCGGGCCAAAAGACCCCGAGATCACCTCGGGGTAGTGGAGCCAAGGAGCACTCAATCTCAAGTAACGGTCCCCCTTTCTTCGGATCTACGGATAATCATCACCGATTATTACGGGATAATCATGACTCATAATTACCGCAACGGTCTGGGTTTAATGGTTGCGTGGACCGTTGCAAGGATGATCCCGTAACTAACAATCAGGGGGACGTGGCGAAGATCGTAAAGACACGTGTGACTGCCGTCTCAGGTATAAAACGTACTCCAACCCCTCCGTTAAAGGGGTTACACACTCTCTAACTTAAGCATCTTCTCATTGCTTTCTTCCATCTCCTATACTGAGGCACTGACTTGAGCGTTGGAGTGGGCTCCGCAGGACAACCTCTGGCGTGTTCCCATTAATGCTCGTGTTAATCTCGCAGGGTGAGAGTTCTTCCTCTAGCATCAACATACGCATGAGCTGAACCCTGGTGACTGGCTGTCGACATCGATTGCTTCCAGAACAAGTTTGGCACCGTCTGTGGAAAACCAGTAAAGCACCAATAGGAGCACCGATGGCAGAGCCGGCGGGACCATCCATCGTGACGACAGAGGAACTAAATCTCTTGGTGGCCAACGCCATAAAAGGGGCCCTCAAACATCATCAAATCGAGCAAGTCGCCTCACAGCGAGGTGCTTCTGTGCGGGAAGAGATCCCTAGAATCTCCATCTCGTACCCCCAATCACGGAGGTCTGTCTCACCACCGGCCGGAGCAGTCTCGGACCACCGGCGGGATTCTCCAGGAGATGTGGAAAAAGCCAACTCAGTTGCCTCCAGCGCGCTGAGACAAGAAGATGGATCAGGGAAGAGGAAAGAGGGAAGAGCTTAAAATCTCCCCAAAGGATCCCTCTACCCGTTTTTCATGGGAGATCGTAGAAGACCCCATGCCGAAGCAATTCCGCAGGCCTGGGATTGCTGATTACAACGGGAAGACAGATCCTAAGGATCATGTATGTAAGTTCGAGAATGCAGCACTCCTGCATCAGTACACCGACGGTCCTGCATCAAGAAATAAAACTCTAATATCTTACGGTGCTGCGGATGCCCGAAGTACTTAGGCTTGGTCCGGGTGTTACGGACGCCTGACCAAGAAATAAAATCCTAATACCTCGTGATGCTATAGATGCCCGAGGTACTTAGGCTTGGTCCGGGTGCTACGGACGCCCGACCTAGAAATAAAATCTTAATATCTTACGGTGTTGCAGATGCCTGAGGTACTTAGACTTGGTCCGGGTGCTACGGGCGCCCAACCAAGAAATAAAACCCTAATACCTTGCGGTGCTGCGGATGCCCGAGGTACTTAAGCTTGGTCTGGGTGCTACGTACGCCCAACCAAGAAATAAAACCCTAATACCTTGTGGTGCTGCGGATGCCCGAGGTACTTAGGCTTGGTTCGGGTGAAGCAGACTCTCGATAAAGAAATAAAACTTTAATACCTCGCAGTGTTGCGGATGCCCGAGGTACTTAGGCTTGGTCCGAGTGCTACGGACGCCCGACCAAGAAATAAAACCCTAATACCTTGCGGTGCTGCGGATGTCCGAGGTACTTAGGCTTGGTCTGGGTGCTACGGACGCCCGACCAAGAAAAAAAATCCTAATACCTTGCGGTGCTGCGGATGCTCGAGGTACTTAGGCTTGGTCCGGGTGATACGGACGCCCGACCAAGAAATAAAACTCTAATATCTCGCAGTGCTGCGAATGCCCGAGATACTTAGGTTTGGTCCGGGTGATACGGACGCCTGACCAAGAAATAAAACCTTAATACCTCGCAGTGCTGCAGATGCCCGAGGTACTTAGGCTTGGTCCGGGTGATACGGGTGCCCGACCAAGAAATAAAACCCTAATACCTTACGGTGCTGCGGATGCCCGAGGTACTTAGGCTTGGTTCGGGTGATACAGACGCCCGACTAAGAAATAAAACCCTAATATCTCACGGTGCTGCAGATGCCCGAGGTACTTAGGTTTGGTCCGGGTGATACGGACGCCTGACCAAGAAATAAAACCCTAATATCTCGCAGTGCTGCAGATGCCCGAGGTACTTAGGCTTGGTCCGGGTGATACGGGCGCCCGACCAAGAAATAAAACTCTAATACCTTGCGGTGCTGCGGATGCCCGAGGTACTAAGGCTTGGTCCAGGTGCTACGAATGCCCGACCAAGAAATAAAACCCTAATACCTTACGGTGCTGCAGATACTCGAGGTACTTAGGCGTGGTCTTAGTACTTAGGCTTGGTCCGGGTGCTACGGACGCCCGACCAAGAAATAAAACCCTAATACCTCGCGATACTATAGATGCTCGAGGTAAGTAGGTTGGGTCCAGGTGTTGCGGACGCCCGACCCAGAGCCAAGCAGACCCTACAACCTATGACCCTTAACTGTAGGAGGCTAGGGGGAATGTATGAGAAGAAAGATAATGCATAACAGACCAGATATGAAACAGCGTCCTCAGATAAGGGAAACAAGCATGATATCTGATTATTGCTCAAAGCGCTTACATGTCAAAGGTAACAAGTGTCTCCCTTCATTTCTACGGGGAATACAATGACAAAGACATCTTAAGGAAAGACAAAAAAATAGGGGATACAATCAATGGGCCCGGTAGAGGAGACCACTCCTTTGCCCGGGCTCTCCTCTATCGACCCATCATCCCCACCCGGTCGCTTAGCTCGGAACCGTCTTCTGGTGGCGGGTGAGTGGGGAACCATCTTTCTTATGGTCTTGACTCCTGAGTCTTCGGCTGCAGCTGGGACTTCTCGGGCCTCCATTCTTATGACCACTCATAGGAAACAGGAACGACTTGGGGTACATAGGGTAAAGGGACGAAATAGTTTTATTCAAAGACCTCGATGACTTATTGCATTCAACTCCTCTGCGGATGGCAACCTATCCCATGCCATCCAACTCACACTTAGAAACAAAGATGAATTGCAAAATACAAAGGGAGGAAAAGAAAAACAGCGGCTATAACTCCTCCTCGGATGGCAACCTACTCCATGTCATTCAACTCACACTTAGAAATAAAGATGAATTGCAAAATACAAAAGGAGGAAAAGAAAAGCAACGGCTACAACTCCTCCTCGGATGACAACCTACTCCATGCCTGACTAACACCTGAGGTGGACGGTCGGCCGATGCCCAAAACTGGGGGAGTTGAGTGATCAGGAGGTGGAGAGCATTTGAAATGGGTGGGGAGCCACCAGCAGGAGACACTTTCTAATATAAACCCGAAGGAGTTTGCTATGCTCTCAGGTGAAACAAATGACATCATCTCTGCTATGCTTCCCGGCGAAACATGTGTGCCTCTTCCGGACTCTCCGGTGAAGCATGTGGTTCCACCTCTGCTGGGCTCTCTAGCAAACATACTACATCATCTCTGCTATGCTCTCCGGTGAGACAGACGACCTCCAGCAGAAGGGTAAAAGGTGGAGAATGTACCGGCACACTGTAAGCTTCACAGGTGGTTCTGAGAGCACAAGGTGCTTCACATGTACTGAAGGGGTTGCGCGCCCCTCTAGGAAGCGAACCTCTCCCCTCGCAGACCTCGCCTCCAGGCCTCGACCTCTTTCTCCTTCCTTGCTCACGGGATCTAACAAGAGGAGGAAGGAGAGATGAAGAAGGAAGAGTGGTTGGGCCTTCCACCTTTATAGTGGTAGCCGCCCTTTCACATTTAATAAGGACAGTGCAGGGGTCATAATGGACGTCAATCCTGAAGCGTCGCCTCTTTTATGTCACCATCAATGGATACGCTTCTGTGGTGCCTCGAAATTCGTGAGCCTTTATGGATCACTTCAAGAGACCACCTGGGGCCCGGAGACGATTGTTCGGATTTGGCGAACTCACCAAACACTCAATAGAGAAGGGAACCAATAGGGTTCCCATAGATGCATAGCTTCCGGCCTGGCAGTTGAACTTTCGGGGCTACCTTGGAAGATCCACACCCAAGGTCGAACCCACAAAGCTCCCGAGATTATCTATACCAGGAGACATCTGGCATTGGGACAGGCTTTGGGTCCCTGAAACCAACCTAAGAGGCTGATGGGACGAGCATTGGCTCCCGTAAAAGAGCCAAGAAAAAAAAGATACTTAGGACGAAGAGCCAAACAAAAAAGGATACTCAAAGCAATAAGACGAAAAAGGTTTTCATTACGAAGCAAAGTACAGTTGGAAGAAGATAATAAGCATTGACAGAAAAAAGGCAAGGTCCAGAGGGGGAAAATAGCGTTGTATTTCCTACAACTCCTTGTCTTCTGGCGGGAGATCCTCCCAAACTCGGCCAATACTCATAAAGCTCAGGTCAGCATCCCGTGGTTAGAGTTGGGTCTTCCTTAGTTGGTCGACGGCTCCATGGAAGCCCTGCTTCAAGCGCTTCATTACTTGGCGACCAGGATATCGCCAAATTCGTTCGACTCCAAGAACTTGGACTTGAATTCTGCCTCAGTCTCCTTGAGACGGGAGTCCTCGGCCGCCCGGAGATCGAGATTTCGGTCGCAGCTGCTTCCTGGGCAATCTTTAGCCGAGCTACCACGGAGGACAGTTTATCCTGGTCTTCCAGGGCTTCTCTGAGTCTTTCCAAAGTAGCCAGGGTTTCAATCGTGCTGGGTCACGCCTCCTCAAGGTCTGTCAAGCAATCAGCTGCCTCAATGAGGGTGTCTTCCTTCTGGCCAGCTGTTGCGCTTGGTCCTTGATGCGCTCATTCAACTTCCAGGCTGAAGTCTCTAGGAGTCGGATATCCCCGACAGCTTCTCCTCCCTCACCTAAAGTCGGTCCCGCTCTTGAGTCACCCAGAGCAGGTTGTTATTAGGCCATAACCCTCTGGGACATCAAACGTTCCCGGCGCTGGAACTCAATAGGGAGGACTCCATGGACAAAGGGTGTCCAGCTGATGCTCCACCTTCGCACGGAGAGCTCTGCTGACTCCCGCTTGCATGAGTCCCTCCCAATGCTCATGGTCAGCGGCGACCTCTGCTCTCAGTGCTCGGAGGGTCAAGGCATCGATCTGCGGCTAGGCATACAAGTGGCGGCCGGTTGTCAGGCAGTCTTTAGCTGCCTATCATGATGCAAAGGAGTTATAAGGCATAAAGGGAAACAACCTAGTGCCTGGAACACTTACCTTCAAAAGAGACTCAAGAGGATAGTGAGAGGCCTGACGAAGACCTGCACGGCTTCCCTTCCTGGACTCCTTGACTTTTCGGGGGGTCACCCGGCTCACAGAGGGTGAGGGGTCTCTATGCGAGGGAAGTGGTTGGACAGGGGGAGCCCCAGGTGGCACGGTAGAGGGGCTAGAATCATCCTCCTCTGAACTGGAGGCCCCCTTGGGAGAAATGCCCTTGACGGGGACCTCCTTAAATTGCACCGGGGGAAAAGAATGCATGGTAGCCTCCGAGGCTGGGTCAAGCCTTTTGCAGAGGCGGTCGAGTTGCATCCGAGGGTTGGCAGGCAATGCTTGCTTACCTTTCGGGTCCCTGGAAGGATCGACCAGGGAAGAACCAAGGGCCTGGCCATCTGTCTCTGTAGAATCAGTCGGTTGGGAAGGTGGAGACAGCGGTTTGGCATCCTCATCATCGGAGGTAGGAATGCATTCCTCAGGGATGGAAGGCAGTGTGCTCGGGCTGAGGGGACACAACCTTTTCCGTCTTGGAGATAGGCCCTCCGGGATTCTTCTCTTATGCCGCCCAGAGAGTTGGGGCATTTATGGGTCGGCGGGAGGCGACGACCTCCATGCGGCCTCCCCCGTATGGACGACATCAAGAGGTGGATCAGTCCCCGGGCTGGCAGACACACCCGGAGTCTCTTGATCGGCAGGTGTCTGAGGCACAGCAGGAGCCTCTGTCTGCTTTGGCACGACATACTCGCTGGAGGATTCGGCAGTCCCCTCTGAGGACTCGACTGAAGCAGAAGGCGAGGCGAGAGGAATTAGAGGGGGATCCAAGGCCCCCTTGTTGGCTTCATCCCACTTGATGAGCCGACTAATCACCCTTGAGAGCATGATTTCCTCTGCAATAGACAGACAACGGAGCATCAGTTAAAATTAACAGGCATTGATGGAAAAGGTAAACTTACCAAGGCTGGGACTGATGCGGGTCACTTTAGGGCTGAGGCCCGCGCGGTACATGAGCTCCTTGCATTGTACTAGGCCTGAGCCGCAGTACTCCATGCCGGAGAGAATGCTCCTGGTTCGCTGGTAGGCGGGATCTTGTAGAAAGTTCCCTAAGATAGGGGGATCAGGCAGATTCTCCATCCAACGATGGGAGCTAAAAGGACTGTGGGGTAGGCGGATGAAGAAAAACTTCTCCTTCCACCCTTTATGAGAAGAAGGGAACCCTCCTAAGAACCTATGGCTTAGGTGCACCGTAAAGCTAAACGCCCCTCGCAAGCCAATCAGAACGAAAAAGGAATGGAAAAGGCGAGGGGTCAGAGGAATGTCAAAGAGTTTAAAGATAATATATGCCCCGCCCATCTGAGCAAAGGCGTTGGGAGTCATCTGGTGGAGAGGGATACCAAAATAGGAGGTCACATTCATGAAGAAAGGAGGAATGGGGAAACGGAGCCCTGACTCTACTTGCCCCAGAAAGAAGATAAAGAAGCCTATGGGAGGTTCCACCGACATCTGGTCTACTTTTGGGATCACCACCACCATCTAGGCCGGAATGTCGTAAGCCTCAATGGCCGCCTGTAGGGCCTCCGACCTCACTCTAGAAGAGGCGGACTCGTACCACTCCGCTTGGTAGCCCTCCATGGTTCCTAAGAAAAAAGACGAGAAGGAAGCAGAAGACTTACGTGAAAGAAGTCCTTAGGAAAGAGGACGAAGACGAGGTCTGTTGAACGAGGAAGCCGGAAGGTGGTCGAATGTCTTCGACTCCCCTTCTTATATGGAGGAGGCCACCTGTATGTGTGTAATAAGGGCAAGGCACGTGGACGGCGGAAAACAACCACATCGAGGTGGTGCCACTGAACAGTCGTTTGATGTGAACCTGCTACAGCTGCGCATATCAGTAAGAGATCGCGAGAAGAGCAGTTGGGGCACGTGGCGAAGACGAATTCGCGAAAGAGTTTTGTCGCCATTAAAGAGCGTCATGCGCTTTTATGGATGATGGACGGTTATCATTGTTGTGCCTCGAGAATCGCAAGAGCCTTTAGGAGAGCTAATTTAAAAAGAGATTACCTCGGACCCTGGGATGAATGTTTCAATTCCTCGGACTCAACGTACCTCTAATAAAGTAGTAATGGGTGCATGGACCCACCATAACATAGCTTCTTCGCTACACCACTAGCCTAATCAGTCAGCAACTCTTCCTTCGATTAGACTTGAAGAGAAAGACTTGTGATGGGATTGAGCACCCCGTGGCTGACACGTGGACTGAAGAAACTTGTGATGGGGTTGAGCACCCCGTGGCTGACACATGGACTGAAGAAACTATATGACAAGATCTACCGAGTCTAAACGACTCTTTTTACGTGGCGCCCGAGGCCCCCTCGGGAAGGTGAGTTCTCGACAACACCACGAATAAGCATACCCTGGAGACCGACCCGGAAAGACGCACGCTCGAGATCACCTCAGGAGATCAGGTCCCTTGACCACCTCGGGAAGGTAAACGCCCGAGACCCCCAGGGCCAAAAGACCTCGAGATCACCTCGGGGTAGCGGAGCCCAAGGAGCACTCAACCTCAAGTAACGGTCCCCCTTTCTTCGGATCTGCGAATAATCATCACCGATTATTACGGGATAATCATGATCCATAATTGTCGCAACGGTCCGGGTTTAATGGTTGCGTGGACCATTGCAAGGATGATCTCGTAACCGACGATCGGGGGGACATGGCGAAGATCGTGGAGACACGTGTGACTGCCGCCTCAGGTATAAAAGATACTCCAACCCCTCCGGTAAAGGGGTTATACACTCTCTAACTTAAGCATCTTCTCCTTGCTTTCTTCCATCTCCTATACTGAGGCACTGGCTTGAGCGTCGGAGTGGGCTCCACCGGACAACCTCCGGCGTGTTTCCATTAACGCTCATGTTAATCTCGCAAGGTGAGAGTTCTTCCTCTAGCATCAGCATCCGCGTGGGTTGAACCCTGGTGACTGACCGTCGACATCTCATATCATGCTCAAAGAGGGCCTGAAATGATTTGATTTTAGACCCTCTTTGGGCCTGAAATCAAATCATTTCAAGGTTTCTTTGGACTTGAAATGAATTATTTCAGACTCTTTTTGGACTTGAAAATATAAAATATAGAAAATATAAACAAAATAAAAATAAGAAAAGACATAAAATATTAAAAAGGAAATAGTGTTCCTAGAATTGTATATAATAGAAATATATAAAATAGAAATTAAAATAAAATTTATATGTGAAAATTAAGATAGATTAGATATCATCGAAAAAATATTAAAAGAAAATTATATATTTTAAAATTTATTTAAAAAGGATAAATATCAGGCCAATATTTCATTTTAGGCCCAAAGAGTGCCTGAAAATGTAAAATATAGAAAAATATAAACAAAATAAAAATATAAAAATATAAAAAAAGAAATAAAATTCCTAAAATTTTATATATTAGAAATATATAAAATAAAAATAAAAATAAAAATAAAATTTATATATGAAAATTAAGATATATTAGATATTATCAAAAAAAATTATTAAAAGATGATTATATATTTTAAAATTTATTTTAAAAGGGATAAATATTAGACCAATAATTCATTCCAGGCTCAAAGACGACCTAAACTAATTCATTTCATGCCCTCTTTGGGTCTGAAAATGAAAAATATAGAAAAATATAAGCAAAATAAAAATAAGAAAAGATATATAAAATATTAAAAAAATAGAGTTCCTAAAATTATATATATTAAAAATATATAAATAGAAATTAAAATAAAATTTATATGTGAAAATTAAGATAGATTAGATATTATTGAAAAAATTATTAAAAGATAACTATATATTTTAAACTTTTATTTAAAACGGAAAAATATCAGGCCACGTTAAGCCTGATATCCCAGGATATCAGATCCTCTATTAGTTTATGTAGGATCTGAGGTTAGGTTAGACACTAGTTGCAAATATAAAATTAAACAAAAAATAAAATAAAATAAAATAAGCAAAATAAAAAATAGGTATTTAAATGAAGTTATAATAAGAATAAAGAATAAAGTAAAATAAATAATATAAGTAAACAAAAAATATATAATACGAATAAATAATAAAGTAATAAATATAAAATAGAGAGAAGGATAAAAATATATATATATAAAGAGATTAAGAAAATAAAGATATAAATATAAATATAAATATAAATAAATAAATAGAATTTATAGATGAAATATTGAAAACTGAAATTTTAAAGGGCCTTTTTGTAAATTAGGGACCTAGTTGTGAATAGCAAAATTTGGAGGGCTAATTTGCAAAATGTCAAAGATGTTAAAATGCCCTAAAATTTCCTCTCCTCCCCGATTCCTTTCGTTTCACCCTCGCCTCGATGTCGCCGAACAACCGCACCGAGCGGTTCCTCCTCGTAGCGCCGCCTTTCCTCCTCTTCTTCTCCTTCCTCTTCTGTTGTTTCCTCTTCTTCGTTTTCTTCAGTGTGCACAAACGAGACGCCGAGCGCCCCGACTTCCCGATTTGGCCGCAATCCCTAAGCCGGCGATTTTTCCTCCACTTCGCCGGAAAGTTTTCTCCTTCCTCATGCGCGAACAACCACCAATTAGGTATGGATTGCAGAATTTCTTTCCGAGTTGTGTAGATAGGATAGCGTCTTGGTTTGGTCGAAAGTTGTGTGTGAATGAATTGTCGGAATGGGGTTGGGGCTATGGAATAATTTCTGGTTTTGAATGTTCTATGATTTGGGATCTTGGATGAGTTCGATTCTAGAGTTTGGTTGGGCGATCATCAGTGGTGAGATCCTGCTGTTCCATTGGTTATTGATTGAATCAGTAGTTCCTGTGGCTTTTAAATTTCACTGTTGTGAGTTTCCTGCCTTGCCATGAGTCTTCCTTATTGGGATTATATTTGGGTTTGGGTTCCTGATCCTATGTTCTGAATTGAATTGGGTAGGTTTGGGATTGAGTTGTTGCTTTGCTTTTGGATCTGATCTGAGGGAGTTATGTTGTTGAGGGGTTGAATACATTTGATTTGAGGTTGTTAATCTCTGTTTTGTTTTTGCTAGGGAGTTGTCATCAGTAGGGTTTGGAAAGGAGCAAGTTTAGTGTGAAGGGCTTGATTTGTTTACCTTAATGCGTTGTTGTTATTTTTCCCTGCACATGTAAAAACTTGTATTCTGATCGGAACCTTCTTAGACGCCTTATAGGGATTAGATTAATTCCTTTTGATTTTGGTTGCATCGTGTCATAAGCTAAGTGTTGAGTAGTTCTTGTGCTGAGTGTGTTGGAATCATAGCCCTGTTTCTGATTTGAATTATGTTTGGGTTTGAAGCTTTGTGTCATGTGTGCAGTTGCTGGGTGAATTAAAGAGGAATGCTGCTTTAATTTTGGTTCGGTTGAGGTTAGTGGGATACTATGTAAAAACTATGGTGAAAGGTAGCAATTCTATTTAGAATAAAAGGATAGCTTTGTTCTCTTGGAGCTATGAGGTGGATGTCTTGGGGATGGTTAGGGGTTGGTTCATTACCCAATCTACAGTAGAGCTAGGATTAGATATAGTTGTTTATGTTATATGTACCTGGCTAAATAACATGTATTGATACAGGACCTTGATTTGGATTCGTTTGGTTGGTCGTGGAAGATCCTCTTCGTTTATGAACTTCTATATAAAAGGTGGGTACTTCTCCTTTGTACTCGTGTAGTTCCTTTTACCTTAAAGCATGACTGTTTTATGTCTAATAGGTTGCTTGACCTTATTCCTTGTTGTTTGTTATTTTAACATCGTCGTTGATACTTATTCTTCGTTGATCTTCGAGTATTCAAAATTCGTATCCGTACAGTCCCCTGTTGGTTTTCTATTCTGTAAAGTGGCGCTTGTACGCGAGTACTTAGAAGTCCATTAAACACAATTAGGTTTATTTGACATTAGAAATATCCTACCTAGTAGTGTAGGTGCATAATCGTTGGTTTTCGATTTCTGGTTGGTTGTATTAATGCATCGTTTACTTGTTAGATTTTTGATGCATTGTTGTTTCTTCGGTTGTTCGTGCATCTTGTAGCATGCACCATATCTGCACGTTGCATACTAACGACTATTGGGCTTCCATATGGTTAAGCCGTCGTTAGACATTTAGTTGCTCGGTTCACTCAACCACTTGTTGTCGTGGTAGTTGCTAGAGTGCGAGCAACTGTCCTGTTATGCCACACATGTTGCAGTTGTAGGGAAGCAGTGACACCCTCACCGTTGTTTTTCGAGGGATATTAGAGTTGTTGGTGGCTCCCCCTATGTATCAGGGTTTTGGAGTGTTGGCTCCCCAGCATCCTGTCCACTCAACCACACCTTTCTATGGTATTTGTTGGAGTGCGTACAGTTGTCACAACCCTACCCACTCGGTCACACAGAGATGTGTTGGCGGCTTGACTGGCGTCAGGGGTGACACATGTCATTGCATCACATGCATATGTATTTCATTTATGCATTTTCTTGTGTTTGATGCATTTATATGAGCTATGATTATTGCACTTGGTTGACATGCATGTATATGTTAGATTTATTGTTGTTGCGTTATTTTATACCTGCTTAGTTGTTATTCGGTTTTATAACATGTTGTTCTATATATGTTAAGCATGTTTAGGTATTCCTATATTTCTTATGTACTGTACCCTATTGGTTCTCTACTTATTATATCTTTTGTTATGTCATGCTTATTATCTACTCATATACCCGCTGAGTCCGCCCGAACTCACCACCCCTGCTTTCTCTTTTTTTTTCAGATAGCAGGTAGTTGCGTTTCTTGGAGCTAGGAGAGGATCCAGTTGTCAGTCCCCAGAGTTGAGTTATTTTTCGTATTTGGTTTAGTTGCTTCGTTTTCGGCATTTGGTTTGTTGGCATTTTAATTGCTTATCAAGTATCAGACTGGTTTTGTCATTATTGTAGAGACATTTTGAGTTCTCTTTGGGATGTGATATCTTTTATGTTTAGGGTGGCTGAGCCACTCGTTGTCTTTCCTATTGATTTAAAAACTGCGTAGTGACGTTTTTATTTCTTGTATGATGGCTGAGCCATCCTTTATGCTTGGAGTATATGTATATTTGCCCCAACTTGTCCGCCATACAGGGGAGATGCTGCCTGATTTTCGAGCAAGCATGTGTCTCTGGGGTCGTGATATGAAAATATAAGAAATAAATATAATAGAAATTAAAATAAAATATAACTGTGAAAAAAATTAAAATAGATAATAAGATATAAATATAAGAAAAAAAAGAGATAATGATGAGAGATAAAATAATGCAGTTTAAATGTGCTAGAACTGCTACATTATGCATTGTTTTGTGCCAAATGACACGACACGAGAAGATCATTGCTAGTAGCTAGGACTAAGTTTTGACACCTTAATTACTATCCCCTAGCTTAACCCTACCTAGTGATATACTAGACGGACTTGAGTGTTGGAGTGAGATTGTCGAAATACTTTTCGGCTCCATCCTAACATTCTTCGGAGTTATTTTCTCAGGTCATCTTTCTCTCTCAGTGCACCTATCGCATCATCAGCAGTCGCCATTTTCCCTGTTAGCTTCCGGATCAACTTCATTGATTTGACTCTTCTAAATTCCCAATTCAAACTTTAAACTATTTAACAATTTTAATACCTAATCAATTTTTTTTCCTCTCAGTCACTCACTCGATTGCCGCCCTAACCCAAGCTCTCAACTTCTCAGGTACAAGGTGAATTTTCTATAATTGAAGATTTGAAAAGTCTTGCTAAAAAGATAGTTGAAATTGACAAGAATGCACTATTTCATTGGTATATCGTTTGATCACATTAGTATTGGTTTTACTCATTGCAATTGCTTTTGTTGAAAAAGTTTTTATGCGATGAAAATTATCAAGACTGATTTTGTAGGGATCTATATGCGACAATAACTTAAAAACGTAGCGGAAAACAAGATCTCTTGAGTGATTCATGCGAAAAATCCATACGAAGTTTGATCTATCTAATAGATATACCTTTGATACGTATCCTTCGTTTATCCTGTAAGTCCTTGGTTTGCTGGATCTCTGCACGTTCAGAATGTCCGTGTCTCTAGTACTATCCACACAAACATGATCAACGTCTCGAAGATGAACCACTTTAATTGTACTAGCAACTTGGGATGATTCACACAAAAGACCCAAACCCACACAAGGAATTTCGGCCAAGAAGAAGATGGAGGAAGGAGGAAGAAGGAGCAAGAAGGTTGATGAACACTTATGCAATTTTTGAAAATTGCAAGAAGCTTATGTATTCATCCAATGAATACCAAGGATTTTTGACCCTTGAGCTTCCCTTCTTATTAATGAGAATAAACCACAATGAATACTAAAACCTCTTGGTATTCATTTTTGCTTGTTATCTTCTCGAAGAGAATGACTCTTGATTTTCCTCTAATAATAAATTCATTAAACTTTTTAATGAATTATTAACCCATCTAAATCAGTTGAGTCTAATCTAAATGAGTATAACTCGGATTAAACTCCATCACATAATTTAATTGGATTCACTTGAGTCTAACTCAATTAATCCAATTTCGGATCACATTTTAGTCAATCTAAAATCAACTTATCTCCAAGACATTGTGTCCTTTGTGTGTGACCCAATAGGTTCTCGTAATGTTGGCAATGTATCTAAATCGTCTTAGATACATAAATAATAAGCGACATCTAGCAATGCATCATTGCTATCGAAGTGACAAGAAAGTCAAGATCTGACCTAACCTTTCCATGTTTATTATAATGTATGATTTTGTTCTTTTATCCTCGATATCTAGATTAATTAATAAGGCATAGACCGTGTCATCCTCTAATCAATCTTTGTGTTTCTTGATCCCCAAGTAGTACTCAAGCAAATGAGTTCTATATCTCATATTGACTCATTTGAGCATGACCATGTATTTCAGTAGTTCTACTCGATCAAGGAACCCACAGATATCACTCCCGTCATATGAGAGAGAGAGATCACATCTACATCACTCATATCCCTTTGCATAATTTGTTACATACCCAGTGATCGTTTTTATAGTCCACTCTGTTATGGGTGATGTTTAACGATGTCAACGTACATAACTCCTTATATAGGGAAACGCAGTAACTTCAGGTCTAAGACCTATTCATACCAATAGTCACTATGAGAAAGTTTATGACACTCGTATAACGATCTATGAAACTTTCTCATGACAGGTTAATTCAGTATATATTCTTTAATATATACTCATATGTCAACGTAATATCTCATATTCATGACTTATGAGATCAAGTCATCAATTAACCTATATGCTAGTCTCAACAAATTAATATTATCCTTGAATATTAATGTCTGACTAGAAATAGTTAAGAGTAGTATTCTCTACATTATCTCACTATCAATTCTACTAATTGATATAATGTAGATTAGAATCTACTACCTACGAACATTATTATACTTATTTATTTGGCACGCATATGAAGTAAATATAATAACCAAAATTGGCACGCCCCCAATGAAACGCATGTCCGATAGAAAATCAGACAACACCTCCCCTGTACGACTAACAATCTGAAATATTTATACATCACTCTCAATAATATATAGCACAACCTCACACAGCTGATATCACAATAATAAGGAAAACTCTATAACCACATAGTTAATAATAAAAAAATCACATAACTCTGAAGAAAATATCAAATCCCCTGACAAACACAAAAAGTCCACAAGTACATATTATCAACTCCAAGAGACAATAAATTAAATACACGTCTAATGCAGAAATTATGAAACTACCATAAACTCTATACTAGGGGATTGACAGATGGATCTTCTTCTGGCGGTACGAGTCGCAGCTATCAACTATATAAAACAAATTAAAGGCAAGGGATGGTGAGTCCAGGCTCGAACTTTGCGAGTATAAGGATAGATAAATGGATTATATAAATAAAATATATCAAGCGAAAAGAAACAAGGCATACAATTTCTGAAATAAAGAGCAAAAAACAAATGCATAAACGTCTGTGCGGCATGATCAGAAATCCCCATAATACCTCAATAAACGTACTACTGAGCAGATCCAGATCATATAACCAATGCAAATCATCATTTATATATGTATGTTAATTAAATGCAACAAATCAAAGCTCAAACAAATACAGCAAACACAAGCAAAATGCACGATGCATCATATACACATGATGCAATGACTCGACCTGTGGGGACCCCTAGCACCTCGGGGTATCAACTGTCTCCATACAACTCTAACTAAGCGTGACACAACAGAAATATGACTGATGATCCGTCTCAAACATAAGTGAGCTAGTGATCGTCAGCATGCAGAAAATGCAATGTGATCCATGATACTAGTATGCTCAACCTCAACCAGGTCAATCATCACGAAAATCAATACAAAATACATGTGACTAATCAAATACCATAATAATTAAATATACAACTAATCTACTGAATATGGTATATCTAATGTCAATCACACCTTAAATAGGTCATATGATGATTCTAAAGCACTCGCATAGAAGTAGTACTCTTTAGATCAAAAATCAATAGTTGAGACTGTAGAGATAAAATTCTTGATTAACTCAAAGGTCAAGTAAAAAAAAGTAGCAAGCAGAAAATACAAGCAAAATAGAGTCAAAGCAAATCAACATACTCAAATAATAAAATAATCATACATTTAAGATAAAAAGAAACTACAGAACTAAAGGAGAAATACCCGCCTCGTAAATGACGTTCATGTCCAAGGAAGCACGTCCAAATATCCGAATCCAATCAATATCTTATATTAAAGGATATAGTTTTAGCTATCGTAACAAATGATACTAACCAACTAAATACCAAGTCATTTTTAGGATTAACCTAACTTTCGAAATTATATTTAATCCCACGAAGCTAAACCCAAACCTAATCAAAATTTAACTTCCAAGTTTTGCAAATCATGGAGTAGAAACTCCAAGACAATCAACCCCAAATCAATAGGGATCTACACAGCACAACACATGATCAAGAGACAAACTACAAGCCATCCACACCCAAATTCAACTTGCAAAACTACAACAATTCATATTATTGTCAACACCAAAATCCAATAGCCAATCAAGCTCTCCCTATACTAGTAACACACGGCCAAGATTCAAAGGTCCAACTCAAGGAAGATCACCCATGGCAAGCCCTAATTCACACAAGCTCATAGTAGTGACCTTTCACAAATTCTACGTGTTTCCAATTCCAAATACAAACCCAACCCCTCTTATAGCCTACACCTAAGGGGAAGACAAGATCAAAGGTAAAACCTAACGAGAAGCACCTCAACAACTCATCCCATCAGAGTAGAACATCAAACTCAACCAATAATAACTCCCCTTTTCAAAGGCTCACAGCAGAGACACAAGAAAGAGGACATATCCATGCACTCATTTATCTTGTCAATGCAACTAAATGGAAAATAATTTCAACGTGTAAAACATGTTAGCATAGCTTCTGAAACTGTAAGATGAAAAAGGAAAAGTATCCATGCAAAACATATGAGTATTGCTTTTGTCCATGCACTCCTAAGTTTGCTGCATTCACAGAAACCTCCAAAATGAAACCTAACAAGGACGAAGGCAGATCTCCTACTCGAATTTACATGGCATCAAGCCCAACTCAATGCATAACCATGAAAATTTGATCACTACCAAAAACCTGTTGGAGGAATATTCGAGATTTTACACTAAATTGAAATTATAAAATTAATTCCAACTTATCTCTGTTGAGTGGCCCGAGCTCCAAACTGCAGTCTGCAATCTCCCGAGCGAAATGGCCGAGTGAGCTCCCGAGTGGCCGAGTGAGCTCCCGAGCGGAAGGCCGAATGAGCTTCCGAGCGGTATTGCCGAGTGACCGAGCGAGCTCCTGAGTGGAAGGCTGAGTGAGCTCCCGAGTGGAAGGCCGAGTGAGCTCCCGAGCGGTATTGCCGAGTGACCGAGCGAGCTCCCGAGTGGAAGGCCGAGACCGAGCTCCCGAGTGGAGTTCCGAGTGAAGCTCCCGAGTGAAGCTTCTGACCGGAGTAATGTCTTCCGAGCAGAGTGGAATTCCTGAGTTGGAAGTCCCGAGCGGAATAGCCGAGTGAGCTCCCGAGCCGCCGAGTGAAATTCCCAAACTGGAATTCCCGAGTGGAGTTTCCCGACTGGGATCTCCCGAGTAGTGGTCGGACGTCTCCCGACCGGGAAGTTGCTAAGGCCTGCGAAGCGCAGTTTCCTTGAAACAGATTCGTCCTCCTCCGGCGGTGCTTCGAGGCTCAGACGGACGTCTATCTCTCAGGATACAACAGCCGACCACGGGTACAACGGAGCACTCGTTGCTCGTGGCGAACTGAAGAGGTACCCGACTGCTATCAGCGGAGCGGAGGTCGGGAACGAGGTGGAGCGGATTGGAGGAGAATTTCTCTATGTCTGTCCCTTTTGCTCTCGGTCAGCCCCTTTATATAGGCTCAAACCCCCGCAGCGAATAATGACGAATTAATCGTCATTTACTGCCATTTACTCGACCAGATCCAAACGTCTGGGGGTTACTGATCTCGCATTAATCAAAATTAATGCATCAGTTACATTTGAGCAAAAATCAATTTGGCAAAACTTTGGTTCATCTGCTTGGACAAATTTTGCCCCGACCGGTCGGACATTCGACGTGCGCGGGTCGTGCACGCACACGAGTTCACTTGGTTCAGTACAAATCCGGGCCCTGGATTTGCACCCCCCCTGCGCACCCACGCGTGAGAGAGAGCCTCTCCCCTAGCATTTGTTCACAACTACCATGCTTGTGATACAATATAAACCAAACATTTTGCCATAAAACTCCCAATGTGGGACTAAAGCCCCACTCACAAGGGAGTCCCTTTATTCTCCTCTTCACTTTCCATTCAATGGAAAGTTCCAATGTGGGACTAAAGTCCCACCACCTCTTTTCCATTCACACTAGATATCCAATATATCTAACAATCCCCCACATGAATGGAAATATGTTGATAGCATTCAGCAGTTGAGTCGTGTATAGGATAGGTAGGTTTCACCCTTTGAACCTTCCCTTGTGAAGATCTGTTTGCTTCCTGGCTGACAGTAGACACGATGTCCTTGAACTGTGCTGCCGTTTATGTAAGCATTGACACATCTCACCCAGGACTCTCCCTGATACACCTCAGTTCTCATGGGTGTGTTCGTTCTTGGCCATGAACATGCCTGATTCTGCGAGAAGTTCTAAGAATTGTGCCTCCAATTCTCTTCGAAGCGGCCCCACTTCTTTCTCACATAGGTGATCTCTTAAGAGTTTTCCACATAACTCTATTGAATCATTAAAAGCCGTATGCTTAACCTCAATTGTTTACTGTTTCAAAGGGTCGTTCCCTCACAGTGAATACTTTTGTCAGTGCAGTTAGGTTGTCCCTTTGAACCTAGTTCTTGGGATCTCCAGTCTGCATAGGTTGGGTTTCCTTTGCACCAACTTTTTCTATCGGCATCAAACCCATCCTCCTTGATGAGCTTGCAACTAACTCTCGATTTAACCCTTTGGTTAGCGGATCCGCTAAGTTATCCCTTGACTTCACATAGTCAACAGTGATAACTCCAGTTGAGAGTAGTTGTTTAATGGTATTGTGCCTTCGACGAATATGTCTAGACTTACCATTATACAAATGGCTTTGTGCCCGGCCAATTGCAGATTGACTATCACAATGTATGCATATTGCCGGCACGGGTTTCGGCCATCTTGGTACATCTTCTAAGAATTGCCGTAGCCATTCAGCCTCTTCACCACATTTGTCAAGAGCTACAAACTCAGACTCCATCGTGGATCTGGTTATTACGGTTTGCTTAGAAGATTTCCATGAAATGGCTGCACTTCCCAGAGTGAACACATAACCACTCGTAGACTTCGAGTCTTTTATGTCAGATATCCAACTCGCATCGATGTATCCTTCGATAACAGCAGGATATCTCATATAGTGTAGTCCATTTCCACGAGTATATCTCAAGTACCTCAGTACTCTTGTTATCCCTTTCTAGTGCTCAACACCGGGATTACTCGTGTATCTACTCAATTTGCTTACTGCGTAGGCTAAGTCTGGTCGTGTACAATTCATCAAGTACATCAGACTTCCAATCACCCGAGCGTACTCTACCTGAGAGATACTTTCTCCTCGGTTTTTCGATAGATGTTGGCTCGTATCTATCGGCGTTCGTGCCAACGCAGTATCACCATTGGTGAATTTCTCAAGAATCTTGTCCACGTAGTGGGACTGACTAAGAACAAGTCATTCAGCTGTTCTAAGAATCTTGATTCCTAGAATCACATCAACTAGGCCCATGTCTTTCATGTCAAATCTTGAGTTCAACATGTCTTTCGTGGATTTGATTATCTTATCATTACTCTCAATGATAAGTATGTCATCTACATATAAGCACAAGATGACAAAGTCATCTTCAGTAGCTTTCGAGTAGACACATTTATCACATTCATTGATTTTGAATCCACCTTCTCGCATGACATTATCAAATTTTTCATGCCACTGCTTTGGAGCTTGCTTCAAGCCGTATAAAGACTTCACCAATTTGCAAACCTTGTTATCCTAGCACAGAAAAACCCTCAAGTTGCTCCATATAAATTTCCTCTTCTAAATCTCCGTTTAGAAAGGCCGTCTTTACATCCATCTGATGTATTTCCAGGTTCCATAGAGCAGCAATAGCCAACAACACTCTAATGGACGTTATTCTCGACACAGGAGAATATGTATCAAAGTAATCAAGGTCTTCTCTCTGTCGGTAACCTTTAATTACCAACCTCGCCTTATACTTGTCAATTATGTCATCTGATCTTATCTTCTTCTTGAAAATCCACTTGCATCCTAATGGTTTACTCCCTGAAGGAAGGTCCACAAGTTCCCAAGTGTGATTTTGTAAGATAGATTCTATCTCAGATGCAATTGCCTCTTTCCAGTGAGGTCCCTCAGAAGAGTTTACAGCTTCTGAGTAGCTCTGGGGGTCACCTTCCAGTATGAAAGTGATATAATCTGATCCATAAGATTTTTCCACCCGAGCTCTCTTACTCCGCTGAGGCGCAGCCTCCACTGGTTCATCATCCTCTTCTTCTTCCTCTGGTATTTCCTCCACCCGTTTTGAAGAGCTAGCATCCTCTCGGGTCTTATATGGAAACACATGCTCGAAGAATGAGGCATTTCTCGATTCTATTATCGAGTTCTTGTGTATATCTGGTAATTGTGACTCATACACACAAAATCGATATGCACTGCTGTTGTGTGCATATCCAATAAATATGCAATCAACAGTTTTTGGTCCTATCTTGACCCTTTTCGGATCAGGCACCAAAACTTTGGCAAGACACCCCCACACTCGCAAGTATTTGTAGGATGGTTGTCTTCCATTCCATAACTCATAAAGGCTCTTATCTATTTTCTTCCGGGGGACCTTATTCAAAAGGTAGTTAGCTGTTAACACAGCTTCCCCCCACATGGAGTCTGGCAGTCCAGAGCTCAATAAAAGAACATTCATCATCTCCTTAAGAGTTTGATTCTTTCGCTCAGCAATCCCATTCTGCTGAGGGGTATAAGGAGCTGTTGTTTCGTGTCTGATCCCATGTTCAACACACAACTCAGCGAATGGTGATACGTATTCACCACCTCGGTCACTTCGAACCACCTTAATCTTCTTATTAAGTTGGTTTTCAACCTCATTCTTATAGAGAACGAATTTCTCTATAGCTTCATCCTTGCTTTTGAGAAGATACACATAATAGTATTTTGTGTTATCATCAACAAAAGTGATGAAGTACTTATTCCCACCACGTGTCGGTGTGCCTTTAAGGTCACATACGTCGGTGTGAATTAGGCCGAGTGGTTCGGTACTTCTTTCAACGTGTTGAAAGGATGACCTTGTCAACTTTGCTTTAACACAAGTCTCACACTTGTGTTTCGGGTCAAGGTGGAATGTAGGTATGCTTTGCATATTTATTAATCTACGAATCACATCGTAGTTCACATGTCCTAGTCTACTATGCCACAAACAAGAAGACTCAAGCATATAAACGGAAGAGCTTTCACCTTTATTTATCTTAGGCCTTATAGTCATTACACTGAGCTTAAACAACCCATCAGATACATAGCCATTTCCTACAAACATTCCCTTCTTCGACAGAACAACTCTGTCAGACTCAAATACAATGCGAAAGCCATGCTTGCTTAACAGTGATCCGGACACTAGATTCTTTCGAATCTCCGGAACATACAGTACATTGGTGAGAGTCAGGTCCTTGCTCGAGGTCATCTTCAGCACCACCTTTCCTTGGCCCATAATGTCTGAGGTTGCTGAGTTCTCCATGAACAGCTTCTCTCCACTAATTTCTTCAAAGTTGTGGAGCAGCTCCTTATTGCAGCATACATGTCTGGTGGCTCCAGTATCGATCCACCATTGCCGCGGGTTTGAACCCACCAGGTTCAGTTCAGAGACCACGGCACAAAGGTCTTCTATTTCTGGTCCCTTGTTCAGGTTGGCCTCCTGCTTCTTCTTCAGTTTCTTGCATTTCGAAGACTTGTGACCCACTTTGCCACAGTTGTAGCACTTCCCAGAGAACTTCTTGGCGATGCCTCCTTTGGGTCCCAGCTTGGAAGATTTGGAATTCTTCCGTTTCGAGTTTTGCCCGTGCTCGACCACGTTGGCTTTCACAGTAGCCTGAAAGAACATCTTTCTCTTTGAACCCTTGTTGTCTTCTTCGATGCGAAGTCTCACAACAAGTTCCTCCACGTTCATCTCCTTCCGCTTGTGCTTCAGGTAGTTCTTGAAATCCTTCCAGTCGGGGGGGGGGGGGGGGGCAGCTTCTCAATGATGGCTGCTACTTGGAAGGTTTCACTCAGAACCATACCTTCTGAGTGGATCTCATGTAGGATCACCTGAAGCTCCTGGACTTGGCTGATCACAGTCTTAGAGTCAACCATCTTGTAGTCCAAGAATCGGCCCACGATGAACTTTTTGGCCCCAGCATCCTCCGACTTGTACTTCTTATCCAAGGACTCCCATAGCTCTTTGGTCGTTCTCTTCGTGTTGTACGCAGCAGCATACAACGAGTCGGCCAGGCAGTTGAGGATGTAGTTTCGGCATAGATACTCAGAATGAGTCCATGCCTCCACCTCAGCAGCCTCAGCTTGCTTAGGAGGGTCCTCGGTCAAGAACCGAGCCAGATTGAGCGTGGTCAGGTAGAAGAGCATCTTCTGCTGCCACCTCTTGAAGTTTAGCCTAGTGAACTTCTCTGGCTTTTCCCCATGGTTGATCGGGACATTCCCGATCGGGGCGGAGGGGGCCTGGTGATGAGTCTGTTTCACCTCAACACGTTCCGTGGCCATCTCAACAGAATGGAATCTATTTCAAGATTGTTGGAGGAATATTCGAGATTTTACACTAAATTGAAATTATAAAATTAATTCCAACTTATCTCTGTTGAGTGGCCCGAGCTCCAAACTGCAGTCTGCAATCTCCCGAGCGAAATGGCCGAGTGAGCTCCCGAGTGGCCGAGTGAGCTCCCGAGCGGAAGGCCGAATGAGCTTCCGAGCGGTATTGCCGAGTGACTGAGCGAGCTCCCGAGTGGAAGGCCGAGTGAGCTCCCGAGCGGAAGGCCGAGTGAGCTCCCGAGCGGTATTGCCGAGTGACCGAGCGAGCTCCCGAGTGGAAGGCCGAGACCGAGCTCCCGAGTGGAATTCCCTAGTGGAGTTCCGAGTGAAGCTCCCGAGTGAAGCTTCTGACCGGAGTAATGTCTTCCGAGCAGAGTGGAATTCCCGAGTTGGAAGTCCCGAGCGGAATAGCCGAGTGAGCTCCCGAGCCGCCGAGTGAAATTCCCAAACTGGAATTCCCGAGTGGAGTTTCCCGACTGGGATCTCCCGAGTAGTGGTCGGACGTCTCCTGGCCGGGAAGTTGCTGAGGCCTGCGAAGCGCAGTTTCCTTGAAACAGATTCGTCCTCCTCCGGCGGTGCTTCGAGGCTCAGACGGACGTCTATCTCTCAGGATACAACAGCCGACCACGGGTACAACGGAGCACTCGTTGCTCATGGCGAACTGAAGAGGTACCCGACTGCTATCAGCGGAGCGGAGGTCGGGAACGAGGTGGAGCGGATTGGAGGAGAATTTCTCTGTGTCTGTCCCTTTTGCTCTCGGTCAGCCCCTTTATATAGGCTCAGACCCCCGCAGTGGATTGGACAAATTTTGCCCCGACCGGTCGGACATTCGACGTGCGCGGGTCGTGCACGCACACGAGTTCACTTGGTTCAGTACAAATCCGGGCCCTGGATTTGCACCCCCCCTGCGCACCCACGCGTGAGAGAGAGTCTCTCCCCTAGCATTTGTTCACAACTATCATGCTTGTGATACAATATAAACCAAACATTTTATCATAAAACTCCCAATGTGGGACTAAAGCCCCACTCACAAGGGAGTCCCTTTATTCTCCTCTTCACTTTCCATTCAATGGAAAGTTCCAATGTGGGACTAAAGTCCCACCACCTCTTTTCCATTCACACTAGATATCCAATATATCTAACAAAACCCAGATTCATACAAATAAAATTCAATACTAGAACATGTGTATCAGTTAATGCCTAGGTCTGTATCCCAAAGTGCTATCAGGTGTCTGCATCCATCGAGGGATGAAATCTCAGGAGAGAAAGGGGAAAAATGATGAGCAACACTTGGACCATGATCCAGCACAAACTACGAGAAGCTTAAAGAGGAAATCAAAGGAAAGGTGAAGGAATCGAACAGAGAAAGGTTGATGATACCTCTTGGTGGTAGAGCACAACCATCCTTCCCTTTTCCGCCCTCAAACTACGACAGCAGATCCCTTGTCCAAAGGAAATAAATCGTCCAGAGCTAGTGGTTGTAGTGTCTCCGATAGTGTCCATGGTCAGGGCTCCATTTCGAATTGGCGAGAAGGAGAGGGAAGAAAAGGTCGGCGGCCTCGAAATGGAGTGGGTCGGCGGCAAAAATTGCGAGGGGGAAGAGGAACTACATCGGTCGGCGTCAAGCAATTCATGCAGTGGGGAAAGAAAAAAAACAAATAGGGTATTTAAGTTTAAAGCAACTTTGCGAAAATACCCTCCAAATCCAGATAATTCAAACCCCACCTTTAATTTAGGTTTTTTCGTGTTTAAGCCCTTTTTCTGTATTTAACAAAAAAAAATTATGTCTTTATTAATAAGATATGATACAAAAGTTTTCTAGTCAATTATCATATAATTGACTCTAAGACTAACACTAACATATTTGTCTTATAGAATGGAGGATGAACAAATAAATGATAATTTGGTAGTATACATTGAGAAGGGGGTTTTTGTCATAATTGAAAATGAACAAATTTTATAACATTTTCAACGAATGAACACGTGTAGGACACATTTACCTCATCTTGTTTGTATATCCAGATTTAGTACTGATAATTGAGTGTCAAAAAATAATTATCTTATTGGTATGTACATATTTTATTTTTATCATTATCATTATCATTATCAATTCAATGTTTTATTTTTTGATACACTAATTTGATAGCAAAAAAAAAAACATAAGCATTGAGCACCCCTTCAATTTTTAGTCCAGCTCCGCCACTGGGTGTAACGTAATTGGTATTTGAATACTAAATTTATCGGAGTAGGCATCAATCGATTTTCAGAATCTCATCATCCTAGGTTATGTCCTTCTATCTAGAAGAACACTATGTATCATGATTTATCTATTTGTATGTTATTGTGGGACCGACGATACTGAATCGTTTAGGATGAACAATATTATCTTTTATCGGATTTGATGAAGTCTTTCTTGCATTATATAATTTTTTTTAATTGAAATACATATTTGTTTAATTAATTTTCTTCTATCTTCTCTTCTTTTCCGTCTATTATTGTAATTATAATTCTATTTGATTAACTTGTAATATGCTACCACCTTTTTTGTTTACTATTTTCTTAGCTATCAGCAAGCTTCGGCTATGGATGACGGTTCATGTTTCTATCCTCCTCATCTTCGACTCTAAGACCATACTCCAATTCTTCTCCGACTTTAACTACCTCACTTGTCTCGCTCCTCTCGTTGTCGTCCTCTGTCCGTCCTCCCCAACAATATCACCTTCCTCCTCTCTCTTGCTTACTCATCCTCATGCACTAATTTCCCTATCAGTACTCACGACATGTCTACTCCCTCTGTGGCCAGGTCCTCTCCCTCAAAGGAGTAGTCATCTGTAACGTCCCAAAATTCCCATTTTTAGTTCTTAAAGTTCTTAGAATTATTTAAAAATGGTTTAGAAATATTCTAGATATTTTTAGGGATTTTTAGAATGTTTTTATGGAATTTTCCGAGTCCGTTTAGTATTTTAAAAAAAAAAGAGGACAGCCGGTAGTTCGAACCCGCGACCAACCCGTAACCAGAAACGAGCGCAAACCAGCTGGGCTAGGGTATCAAGCACAACAAGGGATGGAGAGAAGTATATTTAAGGGGTAGTTAGGTCGATCCGCCCCATAGGTATAAATAGATGATTTAAGAGAGAAGTTTTATTTTCTCTCAAACCCTCTCCCTCTCCCAAGTTGCGCCGACCCCTCTCCCTCTCCTCTCTTGTGCGCACGCCACACCAAGCCCTAGAGGGCCGGCCAAAGCTCTTCTCCAAGAGATATTCCTATATTCGGGATCCCCGCGACGAGAGGAACGCGTAGGCGCGAAGAATTCTCCGAGATCTCAAGTTTCTTCCGAGCTCTAGACGTCAATCTTGGTTGTAAGTCCAAGATATCAATGTAAGTACTGCTCACCTGCAGTAAGAGGCGGTTTTTCCGCAAGAATTTCCCTTAAAAGTTCTTAAAAGTGATATTTACTTCTTGTTAAGATTTTTGCATGTGATCTTAGTTCATTATATGCTTATATATTTTATTGAGTGCCCTATATGAGATTAGGGTCCAAGAAAAGCTATGAGAAAAGAAAAGAGAAGATAAAGATAAGAAAAGAAAAGGCCAAGGCCTTAAGAAATCCCCAAAAGTCAAGACTTAGGGATTTTAGCACGCAAGGTGCTCCAGAAAATGCCAAGGCATTTACAGATAAGAAAGAAAAGAAAGAAAAGCTATTTTATTTTCTAAGGCCAGTACCCGGCGTCCAAGGGCGTCGTTAAAGAAATCCAGGTGTCCAATTCCAAGGTCCTGGCCCTGGTAGACCAAGGTCTGCTCTATTAGGATTGGTGGCTCGCTACCCCAACCTTTTAGGGAACGCGCATGAGATGGTACTTACGTCTTCAGTGGATCCAAGTGATTATTATTTTCAAATATATGCTTTAGCAAAGTTTTCTAAACTTTAAGAAAGTTTTCAAAAGTTAAAGAATAGCTAAAGTTTCAAGTTGAGCCAAGAAAAGTAAATTGAGATTTATTATTGCTTGAGTATGCATGTTTTGAGTTATACATGTTCTTAGTTTTCTTTCAAGCATATTAGTATCTCATATGATCTCATATTGTTCTAGAAGCATGTTTGCACTTTTCGAGATTTTTGTGAGCTAGATAGTACTTACTAAGCTTTTTGCTTACTAGATGCATTTCCTCTTATTGCAGATAAAGGTAAAGGCAAGCAATTCTGAAGGAAGGCGACGAGACGGTGCTGAGAAAAGTGTGTGTGGTGGCTGATTTTGGAGAGATCTTTGAGACGAGACAATTTAGTTATTAGAATTACAATGTTATAGTTTATTCAATTTCAAGTTATTGCTTTATGGAGTTTAGCGAACATTTAAGTTTTGGATAGTTTTACATGCTCAATTTCTTAGAGTAAAGATTCCATGACATTTCTTTTAGCCTACATATTCTTATGATTGCATTGGATGAGTAGAAATGTGAGTAATTGGAGATATTGATACTTTGTTAGAGAAATGGATGCATGTGCCATGATAGTATCAATTTCTCCTTGAATCAAGTTTTTACTTCTTAAATATGTTTAGAAAAGTTGCATTCACATTTCATAATGCTTTAGCAAGGTTATAGAACATGTATTTGGTGTTATGAATACATAGGAGTCAAGGATGGTACAAACTTTATTGTTAAAGTTCATATAACTTGAATAGTTTATTTTCTTCCGCAAAAGTCCTAATTTCAAGTTTATGGATTCGTTTTGATTGGCTAAATTGATTTGAAAACTGGCATAGAGTATAGAAATGGTGTCATGATCCTATATGGCTCGAAAGTATGGGTTTGGTGGAGCTTTGAAGCAAATGCCGAAACCTGAAATTCTGATTTCAGGCCTATCAGTCGACTGATGCAGTATCAGTCGACTGATACCCGAAGTGTGAGTTGGGCGAGGCAGTTTCAAAAGCTTCAATAAGTATTATTTAATGGGTTTTGAGAAAGGAATTGTGAAATGTTATCATGCATGATCACCTAAGATAGAATATCATTGTTAGATGAATTTAAAAGTTTAAAAAAAAAAATTTCCGCATTTCTTTTAGTCATGCATCAGAAGTCGAGAAGTAGAGAAAAGTAACGATCCGTCTAAGGTAGAAGAAGGCGGGTCGCTACAGGTGGTATCAGAGCAGTTCCCATTCTCCAGCATCACACACACATCAGCATCAACCTTGCCGTCTTCAAGTAAGAAAGCTTTAAGTTTCAGTTTTTCTATTGCTCCTTTATTTAATTGCAGTATAGAGAAATGCTTAAGTACTACTCACATGTGCATAGAACAAGGAAGCATGTTTAATCCCTTAGTATCACGGAATCATGTTTAATCCCTAGAATGGATATTAGATTTCTAAGTAAGAAGAAAAGTTATACTTAGAGAAGTAGTAATGATTTCTTGTTCCCTTATACATGATTAGATGGCAAGAAGAGGCCGAGCTCCTAATGCAAGGAACGGAACCCCAGTTCAAGGTAACAATGAGCCTGGCACAGAACAGCCAGACCTGATGGCGGTCATTGCTCAAATGCAAGCTCAGATGACAGAACAACAGAAGATCATCGCCACACTGATGGCAAGTCAGCACCCAGAGCCCCCTACACCCCCCACAGCAGGAGTGGGAACTCCAGTGGTGGCTGAAGTTCCATCTGTCACACAGGAGACCCCTGCCGTGAACCGAAGACAAGAAGCATACCTCGTCCAGTGGCAGAGGCTGAAACCAGAAAGCTTCTCAGGCACGACTGAGCCCTGGGATGCCCAGGCTTGGTTCAAGACTTTAGAGAGCACAATGGAGCTTCTTGACTGGCCAGAGGTTGAGAAGGTCAAATGTGCCTCCTTCTGCCTAACTGGAGATGCTCGTATGTGGTGGGAGCGAGTCAAGAGTAAAAAGATAGTCAACCAGATGAGCTGGGCAGATTTTGAGCACGAGTTCTATGAGGAATTTTTCCACATGAAGGTTACCAACAAGCACTTCGAGGACTTCATGGAGTTCAGACAGGGTAGCCTACCAGTGGGAGAAGCAGTCGCAAAGTTCAACAGACTAGCTCGCCTCTGCCCAGAGCTAGTCAGCACAGAGAAGGAGCGAGTCAGACTGATGCTCCGCATGCTGAACCCTGAGATAGCACTCAACGTGAACAGCGGGATGCACCGACCCCAGACCAGCGAGGAGTTGGTCAGTAGTGCTCTAATCTCAGAGCACTACCTGAATAGCATCAAGGCACAGCAAGCACAGCAGAAGCCAGTCCTGATGAGAACAAGACAATAGGAGGCCAGAAGCCTCAGCCAAATAGCCAGAACTGGAAGAACAAGAACCACAAAAGGAAGCAGTGGCCTGGCAGCCAGAAAGGAAAACCAGAGAATAAGCAAGCTAGGTATCCACCTTGTCCTAAGTGTGGGAGGAACCATCCAGG
>JAGFNQ010005142.1:22530-72878 GCA_024364735.1 Boesenbergia rotunda | reverse complement strand
GAGAGTCAAAGCAGAACACCAGAGACCAGGAGGAGTTCTGCAGCCTCTTCCCATTCCAGAGTGGAAATGGGAAGAGATATCCATGGATTTTATCACAGGTCTCCCAAGGACCACCCATGGACACGATGCAATATGGGTGATAGTGGACAGATTGACCAAGTCTGCCCACTTCCTAGCCATCAAGTTATCGCATTCGGTAGAGCAATTAGCACAGCTGTACGTGAAAGAAGTGATCAGGCTTCACGGAGTTCCGAGGTCGATCGTGTCTGACAGAGATGGGCGATTCACCTCCCATTTTTGGAAGTGTGTTCAGGACGCCCTAGGCACCAGACTTCAGTTCAGCACAGCTTTCCATCCCCAGACAGATGGACAAACAGAGAGGGTAAATCAGATTTTAGAAGACATGCTCAGGGCTTGTGCATTGGACTTTAAAGGTAGTTGGTGCAAATTTCTGTGCTTAGCTGAGTTTGCCTACAACAATAGCTATCAGGCCACCATCAGGATGACACCTTATGAGGCATTGTATGGCAGGAAATGCAGATCACCCATATGTTGGCAAGAAGCGGGTGAGAAGAAAGAGATGGAGTCAGGACTAGGCAGCCAGACTGAGCTTATAGATGAGACCGCTCAGGCTATCCAGACGATCCGCCAGAGGATTGAGACTGCCCAGAGTAGACAGAAAAGTTATGCTGACACACGCCGTAGGCCACTTGAATTCCAAGTTGGAGATTCAGTATTTCTCAAGGTCGCTCCCATGAAGGGAGTGGTGAGATTTGGCAAGAAGGGCAAACTGAGTCCTCGCTACATAGGACCCTACAAGATTATAAAGAGAGTTGGGAAAGTAGCCTATGAGCTGGACTTACCAGAGGATATGTCAGCTATCCACAGTACCTTTCATGTCTCTATGCTAAAGAAGTGTATTCACGACCCTAGCCAAGTGATTCAGCCTCAGTCAGTACAGATCCAAGAAGATCTTAGTTATGAGAGCAGACCGACACAGATAGTGGACAAAGCAGTTAAAAGATTAAGAAACAGAGAAGTGCCACTAGTGAAGGTCATCTGGCAGAATCAAAAGCATGAAGAGGCTATTTGGGAACGTGAGGACAACATGAGAGAGAGATATCCAGAATTATTCTAAGTTCGAGGACGAACTTTTCATAAGGTATGGGGGATTGTAACGCCCCAAAATTCCCATTTTTAGTTCTTAAAGTCCTTAGAATTATTTAAAAATGGTTTAGAAATATTCTAGATATTTTTAGGGATTTTTAGAATATTTTTATGGAATTTTCCGAGTCCGTTTAGTATTTTAAAAAAAAAAGAGAAAGAAAAGAAAAAGGAAAAACCAGAATTACTTGGGAACGTGAGGACAGCATGAGAGAGAGATATCCAGAATTATTCTAAGTTCGAGGACGAACTTTTCATAAGGTATGGGGGATTGTAACGCCCCAAAATTCCCATTTTTAGTTCTTAAAGTCCTTAGAATTATTTAAAAATGGTTTAGAAATATTCTAGATATTTTTAGGGATTTTTAGAATATTTTTATAGAATTTTCCGAGTCCGTTTAGTATTTTAAAAAAAAAGAGAAAGAAAAGAAAAAGGAAAAACAACTTAAGGGCAGCCGGTAGTTCGAACCCGCGACCACACAGTAACCAGAAACGAGCGCAAACCAGCTGGGCTAGGGTATCAAGCACAACAAGGGATGGAGAGAAGTATATTTAAGGGGTAGTTAGGTCGATCTGCCCCATAGGTATAAATAGATGATTTAAGAGAGAAGTTTTATTTTCTCTCAAACCCTCTCCCTCTCCCAAGTTGCGCCGTCCCCTCTCCCTCTCCTCTCTTGTGCGCACGCCACACCAAGCCCTAGAGGGCCGGCCAAAGCTCTTCTCCAAGAGATATTCCTATATTCGGGATCCCCGCGACGAGAGGAACGCGTAGGCGCGAAGAATTCTCCGAGATCTCAAGTTTCTTCCGAGCTCTAGACGTCAATCTTGGTTGTAAGTCCAAGATATTAATGTAAGTACTGCTCACTTGCAGTAAGAGGCGGTTTTTCCGCAAGAATTTCCCTTAAAAGTTCTTAAAAGTGATATTTACTTCTTGTTAAGATTTTTGCATGTGATCTTAGTTCATTATATGCTTATATATTTTATTGAGTGCCCTATATGAGATTAGGGTCCAAGAAAAGCTATGAGAAAAGAAAAGAGAAGATAAAGATAAGAAAAGAAAAGGCCAAGGCCTTAAGAAATTCCCAAAAGTCAAGACTTAGGGATTTTAGCACGCAAGGTGCTCCAGAAAATGCCAAGGCATTTACAGATAAGAAAGAAAAGAAAGAAAAGCTATTTTATTTTCTAAGGCCAGTACCCGGCGTCCAAGGGCGTCGTTAAAGAAATCCAGGTGTCCAATTTCAAGGTCTTGGCCCTGGTAGACCAAGGTCTGCTCTATTAGGATTGGTGGGTCGCTACCCCAACCTTTTAGGGAACGCGCATGAGATGGTACTTACGTCTTCAGTGGATCCAAATGATTATTATTTTCAAGTATATGCTTTAGCAAAGTTTTCTAAACTTTAAGAAAGTTTTCAAAAGTTAAAGAATAGCTAAAGTTTCAAGTTGAGCCAAGAAAAGTAAATTGAGATTTATTATTGCTTGAGTATGCATGTTTTGAGTTATACATGTTCTTAGTTTTCTTTCAAGCATATTAGTATCTCATATGATCTCATATTGTTCTAGAAGTATGTTTGCACTTTTCGAAATTTTTGTGAGCTAGATAGTACTTACTAAGCTTTTTGCTTACTAGATGCATTTCCTCTTATTGCAGATAAGGGTAAAGGCAAGCAATTCTGAAGGAAGGTGACGAGGCGGTGCTGAGAAAAGTGTGTGTGGTGGCTGATTTTGGAGAGATCTTTGAGACGAGACAATTTAGTTATTAGAATTACAATGTTATAGTTTATTCAATTTCAAATTATTGCTTTATGGAGTTTAGCGAACATTTAAGTTTTGGATAGTTTTACATGCTCAATTTCTTAGAGTAAAGATTCCATGACATTTCTTTTAGCCTACATATTCTTATGATTGCATTGGATGAGTAGAAATGTGAGTAATTGGAGATATTGATACTTTGTTAGAGAAATGGATGCATGTGCCATGATAGTATCAATTTCTCCTTGAATCAAGTTTTTACTTCTTAAATATGTTTAGAAAAGTTGCATTCACATTTCATAATGCTTTAGCAAGGTTATAGAACATGTATTTGGTGTTATGAATACATAGGAGTCAAGGATGGTACAAACTTTATTGTTAAAGTTCATATAACTTGAATAGTTTATTTTCTTCCGCAAAAGTCCTAATTTCAAGTTTATGGATTCGTTTTGATTGGCTAAATTGATTTGAAAACTGGCATAGAGTATAGAAATGGTGTCATGATCCTATATGACTCGAAAGTATGGGTTTGGTGGAGCTTTGAAGCAAATGCCGAAACCTGAAATTCTGATTTCAGGCCTATCAGTCGACTGATGCAGTATCAGTCGACTGATACCCGAAGTGTGAGTTGGGCGAGACAGTTTCAAAAGCTTCAATAAGTATTATTTAATGGGTTTTGAGAAAGGAATTGTGAAATGTTATCATGCATGATCACCTAAGATAGAATATCATTGTTAGATGAATTTAAAAGTTTAAAAAAAAAAATTTCCGCATTTCTTTTAGTCATGCATCAGAAGTCGAGAAGTAGAGAAAAGTAACGATCCGTCTAAGGTAGAAGAAGGCGGGTCGCTACATCATCGATCCCTAAGTTGTGATTGTCACGATTAGATCGGCGTGTACTCCACACTAGTGTACCCTTTAGATTGAGGTTGGAGGCCAACTATGGTCTAAGGTCATGTGCGAGACGCATCTTGGGCAACATGCTCTCTAGCATCAACGTAAGTAGCCAAGCCTTCGGCTATGGCTCTAAATTTCCAACGAATTATAAATCACTATCGATAAATTAGCTTAACAATTTTATAAATAATGAAAAAAATTATCCAATAAAAATTTAAAAATTGATGAAATATAAGAAAAGACGAGACGGACTCACATGAATTGAATTTGAATCTCTTCTACGATGTCCTTGACAGACTTAGTTTATTCGGAATCAACCTAATACATTTCTAATTCTTGAATCCATCTTTTTAAGATGACCCTATAGTGTGGCATGTAATCTTAGTGAAAAAGGACTTCACTTCCATCCGATTTGGACTGATAAGAAGTCTAAAAGTTGATCTATAAAAATAATTGTGTTCATTATTTTTATGATAATTAAACAATGAAAAAGATGAGTAATCCGTCCTTTATTATCAAATAAATAACAAAAAGATCACTTAAATCTTTTTTCTTAATTTTCAGAGCCGTCCTCTCAATTAGGATGATAAATGGATCGAGCTTCATGAACAAGTTTAATATTCAGCTCGGTAAGAATTTATGTATATTCGTTCAATATATACAAGATCGATTAAATTATAAACAAGCTTGAATACATATATCTTTGGCTCATTAAAATTCATGAATAATATTTATAAATAATATTCATAAATTATGTTTGTTAATAAAAATCTTATAAACATGCTAAATAAATAAAAAAAAATTCAAATAAGCAAACAAGTAATTTAAATTATCAAACTCAATAATCAATCAAATAAGTAAAATTTCAAATAATCAAATAAGTTTAAATTAAGAATTCGATAACATCTAAACGAACCAAACTCAAACTAAACTTAATTGAAAGTTCGATAACATTTAAATCTAAATGAACAAGTTCAAACCAAGCTCAAAGTCATCAAAAATAAATTAAGCTAAATTTAAATAATTATATCAAAAATAAATTAAGCTAAATTTAAATAATTATTTCTAAAGCTTGATTTATCTTAGGCTTAACTTAACTTGTTTTAGTTGTCTTATCAAACAAACTTAAACATTTCAAAACTCTAATGGACTCAACTTGTTTATCGTCCTATTCTCAACGGAGCCATTAGTATAATAAAAAAAATAATTAACGAAATTTTTTCAATCTCGGGCGATCAGCTCGGCCTCACAAAAGTTTCCCACCGACTGTTAAGGTAAATCGGGAAGCGCTCACGGTGGGCGGTTTAAAAACTCAGCATCACAGGATTCGCGTCCCATTTAGAAGAAAAATTCCTATAAATACACCATAACTGGAGATCGACCACGGATGTCTGAGATAACGATTAATCACCCTACCGCTGTACCATAGTTTCGGAGGCGCCATTAGTATAATAGTATTCAGAGTGGTTGAATTATTGTTCCCAAATAATTTTAGATTTTATTTTTTTATTTATTAAAAAATAATAATTTATGATAATTCATATTCAAAACTAATTTTCAATTGGTACAGGAGAGTGGTTGGGTGTTGGTACGTGCACGTAGAATTTTAGGGCTAAGCGACTGATCCAGACCGTGGGGAAATTGATCGGTCGGAATTGCCCGCGGCTGGCGGCAACAGCAACTCGCCTTGCTTGGTTGGTTGGAAATTTCAGAAGCAGACCGCGAGTGGGCCTGAATTGGACCTCTGTGCCAAATGTCATTTTCAACCGCTATCGAAACAACGAAATTTTATGGAAAAACTGGACTAAAAAAAATTAAAATAGTATTTTGAGATACTTTTTTTTATTTAAAATACTTTTGCATTCTAGTTGGTCTACCTACGTAAATATGAATCTTGACTTAATCATTTTAAAGCCGCTTTAATCAAAACAATATGGAGTGTTTTTAATAATTTTTAAAATGAGAGTAGTTTTTTAGTAATATGAATAATTAAAGTTGTTTTTTGAACTGTCCATCCCTTAAACAAACTCTATTTTCTTTTTTTGGGGAATTTTTTTGAATCCTATTGAGCGTCCAAAAGAGTACCTCATCCAATTGGCTCCGGTAAATTAATAACATACTGTTGTCAATTATACTGTTCGATATAATTATTTTTTATCACACACATTAAATTTTAAAATTTTCGAAATCTACATTAAATAAGATACTGTTGTCAATATCAGCTTTATTTTTCAAATAACTTATTTCCTTTTTTGGGGGGGTTTCAGTGAAACAACTTGTGATTACAAAATAAATAAATAAATAAAGGCTTTAAAAATTGGATGACAATATGATTAGACGGTTGTAACTTGTAAGAGCTAATAACTATTAAACATAAATAATAACTAATAACTAGTAGAATTTAATTATATTTATTATTTTTCAAAATAATGAGGCTCCATGAATATCCATGGCACCAACATATGATAACTATACGTAAATAATTTATGAAAAAAATTAACCTAAACTCTCTAACAGAAAATTAAATTTCCTCTTCAGTCTCTATATTAGAAAAAAAATTATTTTCACTTCCTATATATAAATTTTTATTTATTTCAACTCCCTAATATGATTTACCTAATTATCCTTAATTTTTAGATAAAAAATCAAAAATAAGATATAATTTTTCCTGAATTCAGTATCATTTAAAGAAAATTTAATATATTTTCTATCAAATTGAGCATAACTTTTTTTTAGCTCGACTACCAATTGATTGACTTAGGATGAATCAATTATGATTAGGTAGTCGATTGGATAACTTTGATATGTAGGACCGTTATAGATCGATAAGAGGGGGATGAATTGCCCTACAAGTTAGAATTTTGATTTTTTATAAATTTTTACAAAAATAGAAGTTAGTTTATACCGTTAAAATAATTGAACATATAAACAATAACAAGTAAAGGTAGTAAGAGACAAACATGTTACTTGGTTACAACTAGGATGGTTACTAGTCCAAGACAATGAAAACACACTTAATCAGATCTCCTTCATTGTAGGTGGAGTAGCCTTTTACAAACTTTGAACAATACAGAAAAAAGACTAGGAAAATTGAGTACAATTATTGTTATCTAATCCTAGTTTTTGAGAGTTATTTATAGCCCGAAAATCAAAGTGAATGTTGTGTTGATGTGGACCTGTGAGGCACCTTCGAATGGATAAAACTTTATCCAAGTGCCTATGGTCACCGTGCAATAAAACTTGACTCGAGACATTTCAATTTTGATCTAAGACGCCTTAGGTTTAAAATGAGTCGTCTCAGCTCTGCATTTACGCAAAGCTGCTGCTTTGCAGCTGAGGCACCTCACTCAACAACTGAGGCGTCTCCAACTAGTCAAAGTCAATATTCATGTTGACTTTAACTTTTTCGTCCTTCTTTTGCTTAGGTGATTTTCGGCTAACTAGAGTTAGACTCACTCGAACCTGACTCTGTCTTTTAGTCTCGAACGAGCTTCCTTCCCAACTTCTTGTCTCTCAGAGCTACACCGCCCTTCTCGCTCCACCAGTGTACTCTTCCACAGTCTTTGCATCTCTCAGATACATCGAGCCCATCGCCTCCCTTCCTTGTGTCTTCCTTCTCGTCTGCTACGTCTTTCGTTCGACTTTTTGTGCTCCTAAGTTCTTGCACACTTAGACACAGGGGTTAAAACAGATTAGGACCCAATTTAACTTAGTTGATCACATCAAAACCAACTCAGGGTACTTACATGAACGATTAGGAATCAGATTGGTAATTGATTAGCTTGATTTGTCACGAGGGAACAAAATCCCATTTTTATAGGGAAAAAATTTAAAAGTAAGTATAATTCCCCTTAAATTTAATAACATTTAAAGAGAATCAAATATATTTTCTATCATATTGAGCTCGACTCTTTTTCCGCTTGACCAATTGACTTAAGCTAAATCGATTGATCAGGTGGAAAAATGGATGTGCTTAATTTGATAGAAAATATACTAAATTCTAATTTAAATATATTGAATTTAAAAAAAAATTATATCTCCTTTGAATTTTTTATCTATAAAAAACAGGACCATTAGAAAATTGGAGTCTATTAGGAATTAAAATAAATAAATACATAGATTAAAAGTAGGATGTCTGAATTATCAAATAAAAAAAACATTTAGAAACTAAGACCGGAGACTCAGAGAGTTGACCGGAAGTCAATATACTATTATTTATTCAATTCTATTAACCACCGATAGTCAACCCTCTCTTTTTTTGACCCAGTGGCAAACAATTTGCCTAATTCATATTAATAATGTGACTATTTCAAACGTGAAAATTCGAAAGATCCGATTGGCTGTTTAGGGAAAAGTGAATCCCGCTTTGAACCTGAATTCTTTGGCTTGTTTCGGCAAATCGCGGCTCTCCAAGCGGTGGAATCACCTGTATGGTGTCCAGATCTAGACACATGATTCACACTTATTCAATAACGACTGAAAGAAGATGATCGCAAATAATGTAATCGTCGTCGCGTGCATCGTTTTCTTCCTCCGACTACGCCATTCGGAACTCGGAAGGGCGATTTTTGTTTTCTTTTTTCGCTGTGTGCGATCCTTGATCCGCCAGATTTCGCTTCATACAGGCGGTTTTCCTCCGCTGGAAAACGGTGTGGATTTGGAGGTTTTGGTGACGAAGTTTCCCCCTTTTTCTTTTGTTTTGTTTTCTCGATCTTTGCTTGGTCGGAGAGGGCGGCCACAAGTTCTGGATTCTGTTTGGTGAAGGTTTTCGAGAATAGAATTAGGGTTTTAGCTGGAGGAATGGCGGTGGCCGCGGGGGAGTTCATGGCGCGGTGGTTCTTGTGGTTGATCCTCGCGTCTGCTGCTATTCGTCGCGTTATTGCGAACGCGGAAGGTAAGATTGCTTGCGCTTGTAACTTTTGTTTCCGTAGCTTGTTGTAGTTGTTTTCTGTTAGTCCATACTGACGCCTATGGGTGTTGAATGGGTTGGAAGGAGTGCTCTAGTCTTCACTTGTTTACGGACATTTATTCACTATTCCTTTCTTCTGATTGAGATATTGTGTCCAAGTATGATTGGAAATGGCGTTCTGAAATTGGTGTTGATGCATTTGTTAACATACGGTTTCTTGAATTGTGGATTATCGGTAAAAGAAAAAGCTAAATGAGATAGGTAGTCAGAAACTAAGCATCATCAATTATTGACTTCTTATTCATTATAGGTCTAGTAATTATTGGTGCATACCTTTCTTGTTCATCTCCACTTAACCATCGTTTCTCTTGATAGTGATGCGTGAAAACCAGAATGTTTTAAGTAGCTAGTTTTGCGGTATTTGGAAGACAATTTGCTTACCTTGTTAGGTTATATACGTTCATAGGGACTTTATGTCAATGTTATGAGTGATCTTTGTTAACCTTCCTTGGAAGTTTACAAGTCTTTTATGTGATTTTCTATGGTGTTCAATTTGCTACTGCTGTCTACCTTCTTTGAGCAATTACTGCAGCATTTTATTGAAGCCTTGGAATTAATGAATTTGAACAGGTGATGCATTGAACAGCCTAAAGAACAGCTTAAATGATCCAAATAATGTGTTGCAGAGCTGGGATCCATCCTTGGTGAATCCATGCACATGGTTCCATGTTACTTGCAGCCCTGATAATCATGTCGTAAGAGTGTAAGAAAACATTTTTTTTTTCCATATATTCTTGTAATATAAGGAATTAATGAACTAATAATAAAACTTGGTTTTCTTTTGTTTTTTCTAATAATGGGAAAATCGATATCATTTTTTTGCAGTGATCTTGGAAATGCACAGTTGTCTGGAGCTTTGGTCCCCCAGCTTTCCCAACTAACAAATTTGCAGTATTTGTAAGTTCTTCATTTAGAAGATTGATTAGAATTTTGAACTTTAGGGTTCAGTATCTGGATGACTGGATGCTTGATTTTGGAAAATGGTATATCATCCTGGTTAAGACAGTTAAGAACCAGAGTAATTTTCTTTAGCTTTTGAACTCGGAGAATATGAAAACGGTAACACATTAATCTTTATTGGAAGTCTATTTTCCACATATATATTATGTTTTAAGGTTATCCTTTTTTTTTTATGACAAGTAAATCCTGGTTCAATTTTAATTGTAAAAGCACTCCTAGCTAAACTTGGGCTATCTGGAACTAGTAAGATCATTGATTGGCATGCTTAATTCCATAAGGTATTTATTGTCATGCTAGACCTATGTTACCATTTTCGTATTGTTTTATTATCACCTACAAATTTTTGGATACTCATTTATCAATGATCAGATTATTTCTTTTAGGTCATGTTGGAATTGTTTGATCATTATGGAATGGATTTTTATCTCCATTTTTATGGAGCAAGAACCTGTCAAAGGCAGAAAATCATAGGAAGTAGCAAAAAGAAAAATAATAAAGAATCTAGAGAACCTTGCTTAAACAACAACACTGGCTAGTAAAATGACAAAAACAAAAAGAAAAGATTCTGTCAAGAGATTACTAGAAGGCTTGCTAAAGATAATTCTACATTATTTCTCAAACACTAAAAACATAGCATAGCTTTCACACATGCACATTTAAGTCCAAGCATTGCAACTTCTGAATCACTTGACACTACCAAAGACTGGAAGATTTGAATTGTATGAAATTTTTGATATTTTGAACTTAAGGTAACAGAGGAAGTGGTTTTCTGTGTCCTCATTATATCTTTGCAAACACACAATTAGAAGTGACAGAAATAGTACAACTCTATGACTATCAAGTTTTTTTTGATATAGCCATGTATATTGGTGTTGTGAGATGCAGGGGTAATTAGGTCTTTTCTTTCTATCTTGTGCCATTAGGGTTTTGCAGGCTTTTCTATATGACATAATTAATATGTCTTTAGAATTGGTATTTAGAATTAATTAATTTAGAATTGGTCAATTGACTAAGTCCTCATAACATCTATATATATATTGTATTCTTCATTGCACATAATGAATAAGATTATTGGGTTATATCTCTTTCTTCTTCTATCCAACATGGTATCAGAGCATGCCAATACAAAACCCTAATTTATCTCTTGTACGGCGCCGTCTCCCTCTCTTCTCTGCTTCCTTGCCATCGTGCTCCTCTCCTTCTCCTAGGCTGCAGGAGCGGCGGTGGCACCCAACTTCGCAACGCGCGAGCCCCCGACGTCGCTGCTCTCCTTCGCGACGTGCGAGCCCGACGCCGACGTCGCTGCTCTCCCGTTCGTTCTTCGCGAACGCCAACATCGCTGCTCGTCCCTCGCGAAACGCGAGCCCATCAATTGCGACGCTGCTGCTCTTCCCTCGCAACGAAGCTGCTCTTCCCTCTCGACGCTGACGTCGCGTGAGTACCTGGGCGTCACTCTTCTCGGCAGGCTTCTTCTCCGAGGCTTCCTCTTCGACGCTTGCTGGCGGTTGCACGAGGAACAGCTGCAGCCATTCCTCTTCGACGCTGACAGAGCCCTAATCGCTCTGATCTTCCTCTTCGACGCCGCAGCTTTGCTTGGTGGCCGAACTCTTCTTCCTCAGCAGCAAGCTTGGTGGCCGAACTCTTCTTCTTCAGCAGTAAGCTTGGTGGCCGAACTCTCCTTCCTCAGCAGCAAGCTTGGTGGCCGAACTCTTCTTCAAGCTTGGTGGCCGAACTCTTCTTCCTCAGCGGCAAGCTTGGTGGCCGAACTCTTCTTCAAGCTTGGTGATTTTTTTGTTCTCGCCATAAGATTTTTCTCTCTTCTTGTGGTGTGTTATGGCGGACACCTCTGGGGAAAGTTCTGGGATGTCTACAGATCCCTTGACTTCTTCTGGACAGGTTCAATGGATTTTCACAATGACAGGACCCGGAGGACCTGGTCTTCAAATAACCTCGGAAAAATTGACCGAGACAAATTATGCATCGTGGACAGTTGTTGTTGAACTTTATGTTGAAGGCCATGATAAACTTGATATTCTTCACGGCACAAAATTGAAACCAGATGAAAAGGACCCTAGTTTTCGTACATGGAGGCGTGACAATATTCTGGTAATGACTTGGATACTCAATTCTGTTAGTTCTGGCATCAAACAGGTTATTCTTCATAACAAAACGGCTGGAGATATGTGGAAGACACTGGAACAGATGTATGGGCGCAAGTACGATATGCTGCGTACCTATCAGATAAGTAGTAAAATTTTCAAACTTGAGCAAGGTTCTATGTCGGTTACAAATTATTTTGCTACTCTAAAAGGGCTGTGAGATGAGTTTGACTACTACAGGATGGACAATTGGAGTTCCCCTGATGATCATCAGAGATATTTGAAGATTCTGGAGAAGGACAGAATCATTAAGTTCCTTGATGGACTACATGCAGAGTTTGAAAATTTAAAAGGATAAATTCTTAGTCTTGATCCTACTCCCTCTCTAGAACAAGTTTATTACAAAATTTTGAGTGAGGAAGGCAGGAGAAGAACCATGACCAACAAAGAGAATATTTCTACAGCAAGCACTCCAATTGGGGAGATATCTGCTTTTGCCGGTTCTACTAACAAGCTCAAATCTGGGGGAACGAAAGGAAAAGGTGGAAAATTATGTCGGCATTGCAAAAGGACTAATCATGATTCAGATTTTTGTTGGGAGAAATATCCAGAAAAAAAACCTGAAAAATTCAAATACAATGACAAGAAGGTGTCTGGTCGTGGGAATCTTGCTGCCCAGAAATTAGTGGATGGGGAGACTACTAATTCTTCGGTACCTTCTAATATTGAGTTGTCATTTACTGATATTGTCAATCTTCAGCACCTTTTATCGCGACTTCAGACTTCATCCGCTGCCAACTCGTCTCAAGCGCACACAGGTATCCGTGGTTTGGAATTAAGTATTGATGCGTCAAGATCTTGTATCCCCTGGGTCATTGACTCAGGAGCTACGGATTATATGACAAATCTTGCTAATTCCTTTATTTCCTACTCTTTGTCTTCTGGGTAGGATAAAGTGACCATCGCTGATGGCACCAAAGCTACTGTGGCTGGAAAAGGTTCCATACAACTGGCAGACCACTTTATCCTATCCTCTGCACTTCATGTCCCTTCCATTTTTCTTAATTTACTTTCTGTTAGTAGTATTACTAAACAACTACACTGCTCAGTTACCTTTTTCCCTGATCATTGTGTCTTTCAGGATCTTGAGACCAAGCAAACGATTGGGACTGACCGTGAGGTAGGAGGTCTTTACTACTATCATTATGGAACAACAACTGCTCTGAAGTCTACAACCCAGTGTTCAGAAAATAAGCATCAAGAAATCTTGTTATGGCATTCTCGTTTGGGACATTTGTCTTTTCGGTCATTAAAGGTCCTATTTCCTAATCTTTTTCCTTCTGTTTACCTTGAATCTCTTAAATGTGAAGTTTGTCAGTTATCCAAACATTGTAGAACTCATTTTTCTGAGTCCATAAATAAAAGTTCGTCTCCATTTGACCTTGTTCATTCAGATGTGTGGGGTCCCTCTCCTGTGCCTTCGTTGGATGGCTATCGATACTTTATTTCTTTTATTGATGATTACACCCACTGTACATGACTTTATTTGATGAGAGGCAGAGACGAAGTTCCTCGACTTATTCAACATTATTGCAAAATGGTTGAAACTCAATTTCACACACAAGTGAAAACTCTTAGATCTAATAATGCACGGGAATACTTTGCGCAATCCCTAAATATTTTTCTAGAGGATTTAGGAATTCTTCATGAGTCATCTTGTCCCTACACACCACAGCAAAATGGAGTGGCTGAGAGGAAAAATCGTCATATCCTTGAAACAGCACGTGCATTATTATTTCAGCGCCATTTACCCAAATATTTCTGGGCAGATGCTGTTCTTGCTGCTGCTTATATCATTAATCGCCTACCATCAAAAGGTCTCGGGTATCGATCCCCTCTCACTATTCTTCGTCCTGATATAACATTATTCTCCCTTACACCTCGGGTATTTGGCTCCCTCTGTTTTATTCATGTTCTTGGTCCCAAATCCTCTAAGCTTGATCCTCGCTCTATACGGGGAATTTTTCTAGGGTATTCCACTTGCCAGAAAGGCTACAAATGCTTTGATCCTGTTACTAGGACTAGATATGTCTTAAAAGATGTTACCTTTTTTGAGTCCGAGTCCTATTATTCTCCCCAGACTCATCCTCAGGGGGAGAATCTTACCTCTTCTCTTGTTCCTCAAGTGGTTCCTTCTCCTATTTCACTGGATGTCATGGAAAATAACAAAGATGATGCTTCATTACTGGGCTCGCAGGCTTCACAAGAAATTATTACTTACAAGCGACGAAGACATAAGCAAGGACCTACTACTGATCGGCTAGCTGAATCGGAAGCTTTGGCTCCTGATCCTATATCCTCATTGGTTGAACCAATCGCACCTCTAAACATGAATGAGTTGGACCTTCCAATTGCTGTTAGGAAGGGGGTCAGGTCATGTACTCAACATCCTATCTCTAACCACGTTTCTTATTCTCGTTTGTCTTCTTCATATCATGCCTTTGTTTCACAGCTATCAAACCATACCATACCTTCTTCTTATCATGAAGCTGTAAGGGACTCAAGGTGGCTGGAAGCAATGAATGAAGAAGTGGAGGCTCTTAATAAAAATGGTACTTGGGAATTAGTAGATCCCCCAAAGGGGAAGAACTTGGTTGGTTCTAAATGGGTTTATGCGATCAAGTATAACTCAGAGGGTGAAGTGGTCAGATATAAAGCCAGACTTGTGGCCAAGGGATTAACTCAAATATATGGGGTGGATTACTTGGAGACCTTCGCTCCAGTTGCAAAACTCAAAACAGTCAGGGTGATTCTCTCTCTTGCCTCTCAGTATGGTTGGCCGTTATTTCAGCTAGATGTGAAAAATGCCTTTTTGAATGACAACCTTCACGAAGAGGTCTACATGTTACCACCTCCTGGAATTGAAACAAAAGGGAAGGTGTGCAGACTGATAAAAGCTCTGTATGGACTTAAACAATCACCCAGAGCATGGTTTGATAGGTTCTGCAAAGCCATGACATTGTTTGGCTTTAGACAAGGGAATGCTGATCATACACTCTTTGTGAAAAGGAAAGAGGACAAAACTACCATTCTTTTGGTTTACGTTGATGATATGATAATCACAGGTGATGACGAGATTGAAATCCAGGCTCTTAAGTCTAAGTTAATATCAGAGTTTGAAATTAAAGACCTTGGACTATTGAAGTACTTCCTTGGTATTGAAGTTGCTCGATCTCAGGAGGGAATATATATATGTCAAAGAAAATATGTGTTGGATTTGCTCAAGGAGACAGGGAAGTTGGGTTGTCGGCCAACATCAACTCCTATAGAAGTAAGTCATGATCTTACTAGTTCTAACGGGGAAGATCTTACAAATCTGGAAAAGGGAACGTATCAAAGGTTGGTTGGAAAATTACTCTATTTGTCTATGACTAGACCTGACATTACCTACACTGTTAATGTAGTAAGTCAGTACATGCATGCTCCTAAAACTATCCATATGAAGACCGTTGACAGGATTTTGAGGTACTTAAAGTCATGTCCCGGAAAAGACTTGTTGTTTAAGGGAGGTGGTAATAATCTGAAGGTGGAATGCTATTCTGGTGCTGATTGGGCTGGTTCTAGAGATGATAGAAGATCCACTTCTGGCTATTGCACCTTTTTAGGAGGAAACTTGGTAACTTGGAGAAGTAAGAAACAAAGTGTTTGTGCACGGTCCAGTGCGGAAGCAGAATATCGAGCCATGACACATGGTCTTGCAGAAATGTTATGGTTAAGTTTTTTATTAGAAGACATAGGGTTAAAGGCTGAATTACCTCTCAGGCTGTACTGCGACAATAAAGCTGCAATCAATATTGCAAATAATCCAGTTCAACATGACCGAACCAAACATATCGAGATTGATCGCCACTTTATTCGAGAGAGACTTGATTCTGGAGAGTTATGCTTGCCTTATGTCAAATCTGAGGACCAACTTGCTGATATGTTTACAAAAGCTATACCCCAAGCCGTGTTTAATTCTGCCCTTAGCAAGTTAAACATGTTTGATATATATGTTCAACTTGAGGGGGAGTGTTGTGAGGTGCAGGGATAATTAGGTTTTTTTTTCTATCTTGTGCCATTAGGGTTTTGCAGGTTTTTCTATATGACATAATTAATATGTCTTTAGAATTGGTATTTAGAATTAGTTAATTTAGAATTGGTCAATTGACTAAGTCTTCATAACATCTATATATATTGTATTCTTCATTGCACATAATGAATAAGATTATTGGGTTATATCTCTTTCTTCTTCTATCCAACAATTGGGTTGTCCAATATACCTACTGTTGCTTATATCGTGGAAGTGCAACACCATACCAGAAATAAAATTTTCAGTTCTTTCTTGATGAGGGTCTCAAAATACAATATCTTGGATTATGTTACTTTACCCAAAAGTGCAAGTATAGAGGTACAAGTATTGTTGAATTCACCCAAGATTATTATGCAGAACAATACTTCTAATGCTGTTATACACTTGTTGAAAGCAAAAGTCAGGTGCTATATAGGTTTGATGCAAATAGAGAATACATTTCAATTTTAAATTTGTAATTGTATTTGATAGTTGTCCTATTTTAGGTTTTGAAAGATTGTTTTTTTTTAATTTGGTAGGAATATCTTTTAATTTAGTTAAAAATTTTGGTATTTGGTTGAGTTGAAGCCTTTAAAAAGATCCCAGCTCTCTAATTTATCTTTCAATCAATAATATTTTTTATCTGGTAATTATTATTGTGGGAAGCTTAGTATTTTTTTATCCATCTCCCTCTCCTTGTATTTTGGTGCTGAGATAATTGGTATCAAAGTCCAATTCTAGATCAGTACTTTATCATCTATTGCCACTAATCCCTCCTTTGCTTCATTGACCACACTCCTTTCCTTTTCTCACTACTACACCCCCTCATCTGCACAACCTACCCACCATTGCATCAGTTCACATCTCGACTCTAGTAGTTGTTTATAGTCTAGTGCTATGTCAATTGGCATCAAAGTTGAATTCCTAATTAATGATTAATACTTTATCATCCATAATTAATGTCACGAAAACAACCTCTTGCAAAATGCAAGGTAAGGTTGTGTACAATAGACCGTCCGACCCTTCCCGAACCCCGCACCGGTAGGAGCTTCGTGCACTGGACTGCCATCCATAACACTAATCCCTCCTTCACATTCATCTACCATGCACCCTTCCTTTTCCTTGCTGCTATGCCTCTTCATCTTCACAACCTATCTACGTCTACATTAGTTCCCATCTCGGCCCGAGTTTTATTTCTTATAGCTTGGTGCTACGTCAATTAGTATAGATCCCAATTCATGATCAATGATCATTACTTTAGATCCCAATTCATGATCAATGATCATTACTTTATTATCCATTACTAGTAATCCCTCCTTCGCCTTCTTCCACCATACATCTTTCCTTTTCCTCACCACTACACCTCCTTATCTTTGTCAAAAGCAGGGGGGATAAAATATAAGAGGGGAATAAGAGGGAATTAAAAGCAGGGAGAGACAAGAGAGTCAAAAGGTGTCTATGCACAGACTCCAATCTAAGGATTTGAAATCCGGATTCTATTCAAGACACATTGTAGTTATAATCATAGAATTTAATTGGGATTTTCAATTTGATCAAGACAACCTGTGGCAATTTGGCATCAACTAAACTCGTATCATCTTGGTATAAACACTTCTCTTTGAAAATTATCTTTTTATTTATTTAGTTGCTAACTAAATTACTTGCATTAAATTATTTTTTCTCATATATTTTTTAGTATCACCATTTAGTAGAATAAACATTGAAAATACCATCATCTCACTAATCCTTATTTAGTTTGATTTTCATTCATAAAAAACATTATAAGCATAACTACTTGCGTGCCAATTTTATCATTGTCATGCATCACGATATATTTTCATCATTAATTGTAACATTAATTTATTTTATTATTATTAATTTTCAATATATGAGAATTGACATAATGAAAGGAATTACCATTACCAATGTCACTTTAGGCATAGGCAGGTAAGGCCTAGGTCTAGAGCCTCAATTTTATTGGGACCCTTGTTTTTTAATATCTTGATATTATTTTGATTCATTTTTTTAAAAGAAAATGTTCCTTTTAATTTTTTTTATTATACCTTTTTTAATTTTATACCTTATTTTTTATAAACCTAATCAACTTTTCTTTTTCCATATTGAACTCTCAAAAAACGTGTGCCCTAGTAGCCATCGGTGATCTCGTATCCTTCTCGGCTTCCCCCTTTTTGTCGCTGTTCCCACGCCCTTTTCTCATCGGCAATTCCATGCTTTTTCCCTCCCTCGCCAATGATACTCTCAAAGACGTCCTTCTCCTCTTTTATCGATAATCTCTCTTTCTCGTTTTTTCTTCTTCTTCCTAGCTAATAACAAGAAGTAGGTTCCTTATCCATTTGACGCAAAGTAGAATGCTAGTTTTTCTAAATATCCATTTTTTTATTACATAAATAAAAAATGACCACTTTTGGAGTCTTTATATTTTTTAGACAAAAAATTTAGATTTTACATATGCCATTGTCAGTTTTCATAGATTTTTATTAATCACAGTATTTAATTTAGCATAGTGTTTTTTAAAAATGATTCTTTATATTTTCATGATTACTTAGAGATTGTTCTTTAGTGCTTGATTCATAATTTTTTTTCAAATGCATGGATAGCTTATAAGATATTACGGACAATACCTGTCAGTATACAAAGAAGTTTTCAAAATTAAAATTAATAAAATCTTATTTACATTCAATAATGTCTTGATAAAGATTAAATAATTTAATAATTTTATCAATTAAAAAAATTATTATCAAAACTTGAATATAAAAATTTAATTAGTAATTTTGCATCTCAAAAAGCTAGAAAACTAAATTTTATATAAAAATATATTTTTTAAATCTAATATGTTTTTAAAAATTTTAAAAAAAATATTTTTAAATCCCCCTCCAGTCCTAAATCCAAATAAAAAAGGATGAGGGAAAATTTTAATTCTATAAAATAAATATTAAACGTATATTTTTTTCTTTTAGGACCTCAAATTTAATTGGACGGCCCTAACCATAACTACTAAGCACAAATAGATGAGAGACATAAACCCACTACTATGTGATTAAAAAACTTAAATTCATAAGAATTAAAATGAACCTAACTCCGTAAATAATATTGATATTCATACACTTTCAAACTATCCCATGTTTAGAGAAAAATTAAATTATTTTCTTGAAAATCAAGTTTGCCATAGGCCTAAGCATGATAGTTGTAGTTTTGATAGATAATCAAATTTCTAAATTGGTTCTATGACATTTGTAAATTATTTTGACCGATATAATTTTACCTCAATTGAACAAACACAGGAAATTTTGGCAAAGTGTTCAGAACCAAAATGAAAATTAATTAAAAAAATATGTTCTATCATAATTTAAAAGATGTTTGGCTAATAAATTTGCAAAACCAAAATCATCATCCTTAAGTGACCCAAATTACAACATCCCGAGACTTGGTTTACTTACAATTCATGAACTTTAAGTTAAAATGAAAGACTTGGGCCAAATTGACCTCCTGATAACCTGACCCTTAGAAACCCGTCAAATGACATTTTGGAAGAGTCTCTAACAACAACTTAAATAAACCCCTTGACAATGCAACTTTAGAAAAACTACTTGTTGATTTGACCCTGTTAGAAAAAAAAATGAACTTTATGTCAATTGGAACATAGGACAGCAGATTAGAAAGGCATTTATGTTGTCTATAATAGCTAAAAGAAAAAAATTGAACAAAATGAATATCATGAATTAGGAATGCAAGACATCAAAAGAAGAAACTGAACAAAATGAATATCATGAATTACTAATGCAGGACATCAACTTAAAAATTCACAAATCAATTAAGACTTTCATTGGCATGCTTTCTATTATTGTTACTAATGACTTTAAGCCTCATCAACTAACTGAGTTTGTTAATTTGCTTCTGTCTACCAGTGAGAACTCTACTTTGCATGTAAGAGTCATAATTGTTAAATGTATTAAGTAATGCTTAATATAAAGTACTTAGTGGTATAGTAAATTTTCACATTGCATTCATTAGTTTAAATCTTCTCATAACATGTACTTTTAAAAGTATTCATACTCTTCATATCTACTTTATTTGGCCAAATTTAATAGAATCAATTACAATACTTGTTTATTTAACTTGCTAACTTATTTAAATATTAGTTCAATTTTTAATTTAGAAAATATACTAATTTACTAGGAAAATTCGAGCATTTGTATTCGCATGTGCAAATTCATAGTTATCACTATCACTTTCAGGCCCTATGACTATTATGCTGAAGTGGACTTTTCATCTTTGCCTTACGATAAGTTGAAACATTTCCTTATTTGTTGGAAAGGGTGACTAAAAAGGAATGAAATGGTTAAAAGGAAGAATAAAGTGCTTCAATTTCTCACTCATTGGAAGCAACATTCAAGAGAAAAAATAATGAAGAAATATTGTTCACAAAGTTGGTGAAGAAATTACTCCCTCTGCTTGGAAACGATGACTCAAGAAAAAATGATAAAAATTTGCAAAAGTCAAGTTCTCCTCTATGGAGAAGAAAAATGCTAACAGAAAATCAATTTCAATTTTTTAATTTGTAATTGCATTTTGCTTTTTCAAGTGTCAAAAGTTTATTATCTTCTAGTTTGGTAGTAATATCCAATTTTTGTTGAGTTGGATCCTTTAAAATGACTCCAATTTCCCACTTGTAATTTGTCTTTCGATCAATAATACTTTCTGTTTGGTAAATTATTGTCGTGAGAAGTCTAGGGCTTTATTTTTGCCTCCTTATAGCCTGTGTTGCGCTGGATTCCTGATTTTGTGATCTATCATCCAAAGCTATTAATACTTCTTTCCCTTCATCTCCATGAACCTCTCCTTTTCATCACTTCTACACCTCTTCATCTTCACAACCTACCCACCCCTGCATCAGTTCCCATCTCAAGTCGAGCTTCATTGCTTGCAACGTGGTGCTGCATCATTATATTTGAGTGACTTTGTTGCTTGACCATAGACTCATATTCTATGTAATTATATGGTTTGTTGTACTAGTATGCTAAACAGTCATCTTCATGCATTATGCTAAGTTCACCAATCTTCCTTCACATAGTAGAAAATATGTAAACATACATTATGAGAAAATGCTATGCGATAATATATCAACTGCAATTAGTGAAATATGCACCAGATATTGGTTTACATTGCAATGCAAGTGATGCTCATTATCCTCAATTTGTTATCCTGAAATACATTTGATGTGATAATAAGCATACTCGCTAATAAGTGTTTGCCCATGATTTTTGTTGTACTAAGGTAATGATGATTCAGGACATCTCTATTTCCAATAACAGGGAACTTTACAGTAACAAAATTAGTGGGCCAATCCCAAATGAGCTTGGGAGTTTGTCGAATTTGGTGAGTCTGGATCTGTACCTTAACAATATGACTGGTGGAATACCTGATTCTCTTTCACAGCTGCAAAAACTGCGGTTTCTGTATGTCTTCCTTTTCCTTCACTTTTTTATAAATTAAATAAGTTAATATCCTTTTGCTTGCTAAGATCTTTTAATTTCTCTTCATGCCGACGGACCAAAACAAAACAATAGTGTGCCTGATTTTGTATTCCATTCTACAACACTTCCTTTTTCTTATTATGAAAAATTTGTAACCAGGCTGTGATGGATCCCCCTTGCAGATGTTTTCTTGACTAATCAAAGTTACATGAAATCTAACGCTTCATTACACACGTGTTGCACTCTTGCAGGAAATCTTTGGACACACACACACACACACACACATATACATATATACTTCTGGGTCAGACAATTTGTGTGCTACTCTAGGTCTACTGGATAGGAAGGAATTTGTTAAATAGAATTTACCAATGGGTGTCAGGAATAGATTAGTCAGAGATTTTTGGGATATGTATTCATATTTTGCACAAAGTTATGCTTTAGAAAGTTAACTTTGTACTTGAGGTTTTTATGGCAATGGGGTTGCAATGTTGGTTTGCTAGATTTTGGGTATTTGCACTCTTTGATTGTGAGAAACATGAAGAATAGTTGTAATTATTATGCATAAAAAATGAAGACATGAAGTTCATACATTATTGGTTGAAATAAGATCATTTACTGGTAGTAAGCATTTACTGATTCGTAATGGGGTACATTTCTTAACAGTATGATGTTGTGGTCTATCAGTTCAATGTTAACAACAAATCCTTGCTCACATTTTTATATCTGAAACTGTATTGCATATAGTTTAGCGAACAGTATTTGGTATATTAAATAAAATAATGAAGTTAATAGTCATTGAAATTTTCTTGATTTCTTCTTTCCTTTGAACATCTATAAACTGCATTTTTTTCTTCTTTTAATTTTGTCTAAGGATAGACGGCTCAATAACAACAGTATATCGGGCCATATTCCAATGTCTTTGACCAGAATTGGAACTCTTCAAGTTCTGTGAGTTACTGCTATCCATGTCAAGTATTTTCTTCTATATGATATATTAATTTTCATTCAAAGATGATCTATCTTGTTAATGGACATGCAGGGATCTATCTGCCAACAATCTAACAGGTGAGGTTCCGACAAATGGGTCATTCACGCGATTTACTCCAATCAGGTTTTATGCTGTGCTATTAATTTTCTGCTTGTTAGCTCCTTTGCTGATTGTGTTATCATTAAAGTTCAGTTGTTTTCTTGATCTGCAGTTTTCAGAATAACGTCGGATTAAATATTACTTCACCATCTTCATCATCTCCACTTTCTCCACCTTCCTCTTCAAATCAAGGTACTTTTTCTTATTTCACTGACTTTGCTTTTTGTATATGGTCACTTCATCTTACAATCATTTGACATATTTGGTCTTTATTAAACTCATTGTTAAATAGAGTTTGTCTCCTTTTAATTAGTTCAAGGAAAGTGTCAGAGTGGAAGTTGTTGGTTCTAAAAATCATCATCAAGAATGATAAGCAAATTGAGTATATATATATATATATATATGGCAATTAGTCACGATTAGCAATAAACTAATATTTTTATTTCTTTAAAAATTTTGTAGACCTATTATTTTTTAGAATCCATACGTTTCCTTTCTCTTTAACCTTGCATTGTTTTTGGTTCATCACCACATCATTCCGCAATGATAGTGGATAGACTCAACCACTATTTAGAATTGTCGATTCAACGGTTTGAAAAATGTCGACCCTTAACTTGAACTTTCAAAGGTAGCTACGGTTCACAATTTGAAATCGCCAATTATGGTTCAAGATTATTATTTTTATTAATTTTAAAAAATATTTATAAATAAAAAAGGCTTGAATTTAAGTTATCTACGTATCCCCTTAGGGTATAGGGGAATCAAAGCCCACATAGTTCGCTTATCATTTTACTTTTATCACCTTAAGAAGTGGCGTTGGTGCTCACTTTCATTTCCGATTTCTATAATGATAGTTCGTTACATCAAACTTTCTATCTCATCATCTGAAAGTTGTATTCCTTGTATTCTTTTTGTAACTCTTGTCTAATCATCGAGTATTGTTTGTGCTTTCAAAGAGTTGGGAGACAAAGTAGATCAATTGTCATCCGAAATATTACCTCTGAAATTAAATGTCTATTCTACAACAACGGTTGACACTGGACAAGCTAGAATTTCCTTATTATAATAGAGAGGATGGGATAACTTTAAGTTTTTTTCCACCACCGTCATAAAATTTCAAAATTCGGCCCATTATCAGTTTCACTAAAATCAAAAGAAGTAGTAAAGTAATTTTCAAGTTCCTATCTGAAACTTGAGGATCCTCATGAACATTTCGTCTATTCTCTTAATAAAAGTTATGTTTTTGTGAGTTTTAAATTACTAATGCTACTAATATTCCGTGTTTCAAATATATTGTCTTCTAATCCATTTTAAACTATAATTTGTATAAATATCATATAAATTATTTTAGTATTTTGTACCATATTAACAGGATTAGGAGAAGAAGAATTTTTAAATAAATTAAAACATCATAATACATATGTCACACCACCGGGGGACTCACATGTCTGATGACGAACGGATAGCATCTCCTCTGTACGGCGGGCAATCTAAAACATTTATGCATGGCTTACACGACCTTAACATACCTCGACCAACATGACCAGAACATATAGCATATAAAAGAAAGTAAATACATCACATATCAGCGGAAGACGCGAACCGAAGCGACAACATCAAAATAGAACAATATAGGCCCTTCGAGCACACGACACATCAATCTCAAAACACACAGCGAATACAAGTCCACATAATGAAAATGAAAATACACACACATAGCTACATCAATCCCAAAAGACGCAGTGAATACAAGTCTATATAATGAAAAAGAAAATACACATAGCTGTAATCAGATGCGAAGTGAAAACGACGATTCGACTGGAGGGACAGACTATCGGGCATCTCCTGGCGACCCCAATCAAGTCATCCTGAAAATGGAAAACATGCTATCGGGGGTGAGTCCAAGTGAACTTAGCAAGTATAGAGATAAAATATGCATGACATCAAAAACTATACAAGCAGTATAGAAAGAAGCAGATACAGTGTCATAACGATAACAGAAACATGACTGAATACTGTATGAAATGTTCATACCAGAGTCAACAATCCTAAGGGATATAGGTCAATGATCCCCGGTAAAAACCTTCCACGGGTAAGCTCGTACCACACGAGCCAGTACAAGGTCATAAAATCATATGCAAATACCCTCTTGTATGTGCATGCCAAACATATGCAGCAATCAAATGCACTGATCGTCGGTTCTTCCTACAAAGTTAGTAACGTAGCAGAAATACAAAAGACAATGAAAACAATGATAACACTTATCATTTATGTGGTTCGGAGATTGCTTGCTCCTACTCCACGGCGTATCCTTGAGGTGGACGAACCTTCAATCCTTCGGTGGATTAGTCCCCGACAATCTCCGACTGAGGTTTCTTCTTCTTGGTAGAGAACAACCTCTCACAATTCTCTCTTCCCTTTATAAGATTGAGAGTTAGGGTTTTAGGAAGAGAATAAGCTTTGGAAGCTTTGGGCATGAAACAAAAGGATTTAGTCACAACTTCGTAACCTCTTCATGTCCCAAAGCTTTCCTTTAAATAGAGGAAAGAGCCGTTGGCAAAACAGCTCAGTCCCGACATCAGTCGACTGGTCTCAACCCAGTCGACTGATGCGCAACCAACGGCTAGCCAAACGGCTAGATTTCGAACAGACTAGTTGATGTCATTCAGACCAGTTGATTGTTACTTGCTGTTTGAACCCATCAGAAAGATCAGTCGACTGGTAGGGACCAGTCGATTGCTCTCAATACACACTCACACTCATCCTCTCCGGAGTCGTCTTTTGAAGCTCTCTTCCTTTGGCTCTCGTCCCTCGGATGCATCCAAGCCCTCGGCTCCACTCCGTTGCTCCTTGTCCTGCGGTCCCTCGGATGCACCATCCTTCACCGACTCAAGGACCTTAGGACCAAAATGAGATCTCCCACGTGTGTTTCACCAAATCCTGCATGACTCAAACATACATCAAACCAATATGAAATCTTAACTTAATCATATTAATACACACATTTAAACTCATGATCGTACCGATTAAACTTGGGTCATTTGTACCAACAATCTCCCTCTTTTTTTGTCAATATGTTTAAGTTAGGCATAAACATAGTATAACATGAAGCATAAAAACATCCAAAGTTCTCCCTTAACCTATGTTCTATCACATAATTTTCAAGTTAAGCCCAATCATGGAACAATAAGTTAAGTTCTAACTTAAACTCTTTCATTCTCCCCCTTTGACACCATCAAAAAGATTGTACCAATCAATCAAATAAACCATGACATCAAGGTTTGACTAAGTTTCAAATTCTGAAAACGAGCAGAAATCAAAAAATTAGGGTACCAGTCGACTGAGACAGATATCAGTCGACTGATCCCCACCAAACATCCCCACAGAGTTACCAGTCGATTGGTCCTCTGATGCAGTCGATTGACATATGTCTAATCCGAATTTCAACTTTTTGAGCTGAATTTCAGAAATGCATATAAAAATCCACAAAAATCGAAAAATCATGAAATTTTGCAAACACATTTCTTGAACTATTCTTCAATATGGAAAAATATGTTTTTATGAAAAATCAAAGTATTTTTGAATTTTTTGACTAAAACTCAAAAATTTGAAAAACATGCAACTTTGTATTAATTTTAACACTTGTTTTGAATTCATATGTTTTTCAAAACTATATCAATGTAAGTAAAACATAGAATTATTTTCAAAACATTTCAAAATGTCCAATTATAATCTATGGGCAAGATGTCCATTAATTAAATATTTGCTTTCCTCATAGTTGGTCTATGATTACTAAAATGATACATTTAATAACTCATCACAATGTCATAGGCACAAGTGAATTATTTGTATCATCCTATCATCTCACATACATAAAGGCATAAATCAAATCATTGTGAGATGAAATAAATGTAACTTCTGCTTAGCTCATTTGATCATGAATGTTATTTGGTTAAGTGCTCCCCTTAAGGTCTTAAGTCAACCATATTTCAAAAAAAGGTTGAGATTTGACTTACATAGTTGACTCATCCCTAAATCCTCTAACCCTTGAGGATTGACTTTGCACCCAATAGAAATTCTTTCTAATTGGGTTGACCAAGTACTCCTTAGGGATCCATTTCTTATCTTGGATCTTGGTTTTTGATTGTCCTCTAGCAAGTAAACAATGATATGATTTTCATTGCTAGAGTCATTGTATTCTAAATCCGTTTTTTTGAAACATGCTCTTTGGCTCCCAATAATCATATTAGGGTCTTTGAGCTAATTTCAAAATTTTTAAGGCTTTGGAGAGGTAATCTACCTTTTCCCTTAATTTCCTATTTTTCTTTCTAAACATGAATCATTTAGGCTAGAAGAAGAGGAGACATACATGTCCTTATCCATGGATTCTAATTTTTCATTAAGCATGCAAATCTCATTTTCAAACATTTAATTTTCTTTCTAGCCTTAAACAAGTCATCATTTGTGGTAGAAATAATCTTAACTAAAGTGGTAATGGGTAGATTATATACCTCACTTACCAAGACGTTCGAGTTCGAAGTTTGATCTCCCCCTTCACTTGAGCTCCCTTCATCTTCACTTGAGTTCTTTCCTTCTTCAATTTCGGATGATGTGAAGGCTATGCCTTCAATTCCCATTAAGGCAAAATGGATATATGATTTTTTTCTTTTTTCGATGATGATGAGCCATCCCATTTTTCTTGCAAGTTTTGGACTTTCTTCCACTTTTCTCTTGATTTCTTGTTTTCTTCCTTCTTTCCTTCCTTTTCTTTCAAGAGAGGGTATTCATCCCTCGTATGTCCTTCTCCTTGACAATTATAGTATATGATCTTTCTTGTTCTACTTTTACTTCTTGAGCTTTTCCTACTATGAGATTTGTTAGATGAAAAATATTTAAAAGCCCTTCTCATTTTTTTTATCACATACGCCTCTTCATCACTATCTATTGAGGTGCTTGATTCTTCCGAATCGGAGGATGAAGCCTTCTTCTTCTTGCCCTTTCCCTTGTTTGCCACAAGGGCTACTCCTCTTGGTCTATAGGGTTCTCCACCCAATCCTTCAATCCGAATTTCATGGAGCTCCATAGTTGAGAAGAATTTATCTAGAAAGCACTTCTCTAGATCCTTGGAGATGCAAAATGAGTCTACAATTGAGCTTCAATTTGATGTTCTTGGGAAAGCATTGATGACTTTCATCATGATGTCACGGTTGGAGAGTTGCTCACCGACACTTGTTAGTCCACTTAATATTTCTTTAAATTTAGCATGAAGTGAAGATACATTCTCTCCTTTTTCAAGCTTGGTATTGTTGAGTTGAGTTCGAAGAAGATCTCTTCTTGCCAACTTTGCTTCCGATGTGTCTTTATGAAGCTCTACTTTTGAATTTGCAAGACTTTTGAATTTGTTAAATGATCATCCTTTTGCTTCTTGCTCCACCTTATCTTTTCAAGTGACTTATTTTCTTGATCCTTAAGCACTTCAAAATCGTTTTCCATAATTAACATAATATCAAAATTGGTATCGAAAAATACCTCCATCCTTTTCTTCCATCAAGAGAATTCTCCTTCGAATTTGGGTGGTTAGATGTACGAGCCAGCCATTTTGATAAAATTTACTCTTCTATGCGATTAGTTCGTTGAAGGGCAAACCTTACTCTGATACCAATTGTTGGATCGGATGACCTGGTTAGAGGGGAGGGGGTGAATAGCTTGTCACCCTCTGATCGTTGGTTCTTCCTACGAAGTTAGTAACATAACGGACGGAAATACAAAAGACAATGAAAACAATGCTAATACTTATCATTTACGTGGTTTAGAGATTGCTTGCTCGTACTCCACGGTATGTCTTTAAGGTGGGCGAATCCTCAATCCTTCAGTGGATTAATCCCCGGCAATCTCCGGCTAAGCTTTCTCCTTCTTGGTAGAGAACAACCTCTCACAATTCTCTCTTCCCTTTATAAGATTGAGAGTTAGGGTTTTAGGAAGAGAATAGGCTTAGAAGCTTTGGGCACGAAACAAGAGGATTTACAATCACAACTTCGTAACCTCTTCATGGCCCAAAGTTTCCCTTTAAATAGAGGAAAGTGCTGTTGACAAAACAACTCAATTCGGATATCAGTCGACTGGTCTCAACCCCAGTCGACTGATGCGCAGCCAACGACTAGATTTCGAACAGACCAGTTGATTGTTACTTGTTGTTCGAACCCATCAGAAAGATCAGTCGACTGGTAGGGATCAGTCGACTGGTAGGGACCAGTCGATTGCTCTCAATAGACACTTATATTCATCCTCTCCGGAGTCGCCCTTTGAAGCTCTCTTCCTTTGACTCTCATCCCTCGGATGCATCCAAGCCCTCAGCTCGTCCTGATGTCATCCTTCGCGTATGCCTTGAAGTTTGCTTCCCTCGGCTTCACTCCGTTGCTCCTTGTTCGACGGTCCCTCGGATGCACCATCCTTCACTGACTCAAGGACCCGAGCACCAAGATGAGATCTCCCACATGTGTGTTCCATCAAGTCCTGCATGACTCAAACACACATTAAACTAATATGAAATCCTAACTTAATCATATTGACACACACATCAAAACCCATGATCCTACCAATCAAACTTGGGTCGATTGCACCAACAAGGACCACTCTCTTACCCCAATACTTCAAGTCATATGGCGGAGCACCGCTCTCATTCCCTTATATCATCGGAAAGAGGAGGGATCCATCGAATACACAACGCTCTGATTTACCACTACCCATGAGTAGTTGAGCGTGTCCTGACAGTGGCAAACTGTTCACACTCCGATAACCACTTACCTAAGAGTAGCCGTGTGGGCAAGTCTTGTATGACTGACGATTCTTTTCAACCATAAGGGAGCCAAGGGTCGGCAGCTAATGCGACCATGTAAAGATGGTGCATGACACTAATCAATGCAACACTTAACCAATCAACTATCCATATCGTAATATGACATGCACATGCCTGAAACATGTGTCATAACCTAACTACCATGCAACTAGGTATACAGGTAAAAGTATAACTAGTAGTCAATCCAATATCATGTATAATATGACACACAACCAATCCTAAGCATACGTTCACACGTGTGTACTCTACAGAGCGAGAGAATCAAAGTGAGACTGTATAAATGTAAACATGATTATCACAAGTCCAAGCAGTTAAGTATCAAACAAGATAATCAAAAGTAGGATAAAGGTAATAACCTATTACTATCATATCAACAAGCCATGCATACAATATCGGAATAAGGAATAAAGTCAGAAGTACCCGCCTCAGATGGAGAAGTCTGTAATGCAAAGAATCCCTCCGTCCAATATCTGTAATGAATCATTGTCCTGTATCAAAGGACGTAAGTTTAATTATTTACAAAGCAGTATCTAGCTAAACTAACTACGCAACCGTATTAGGTCCAATCCTAGTTATCCCGTTCATTTAATTACATCCTAATTAAACGATAAGTTTCTAATTACTCCTTGTAATTAAGATTAAGTTCAATTTAGGTTTATTCCCATTTAACCCCAAAGATTCCTACTAGCAAAACCTAATCCAAGACCCCAAATCAATCCGGAACTAGCTAACCTCCACAGCAGATTCAAATCCCAAACCAAAGCACAACACATACTCAAAAGGCCCCTTTTTAAACCTCTATGGCTTACAGCATTCACAAGATCACAAGATCATCACTACCAAGAACTGATCCATCTCATTCCATCAGCCTACACATTACACAGGATTCTTGATCCACTGAAATGGACTACATCACACTAATCTCTCACAAGAAACAGAACAACAAAAGTATCAAACACGTGTCCAAGATCAAAAACTCAATCCATTATCACACCGTAAGAACTCAGATCCTACAGCATAGTCCATTCCAAAACCAAGAGTCATACAACTGTATCCGATTACTAAAACCAAACCAAGGCATCAACTACAAATCTGGAACTCCACTGATCAGAAGACAAGTTTCCAGACCATCCAAATCAAAATACCATCATGTACAAAATTAAATTCCAGTTTCGCAAGGAGTTCTACAGCTAGATAAACCACAGATTGCATTCGATTTAAGGATCAATGCGTTATCACAGATCTAAGCAACCTACTGCAAATCCAAATCAAATTCAACTCTAACAATCAACTCCCAAAGAACAACTCTAATCAAAAGAAAAACCCACGGTAGAACAAACCCATACCAAGAATAGATCCACGATCCTTACCTCCAAGTGGTAGCTCCCCTTGATTGGCTCTCTGAGAAGAAAACGTATCAGGCGGAAGTAAAGCCCCAACCTCAAAGTCTGCTCACGGTGAGATGGAGAGTGAAATCACGCGAGACTCTTGTTGGGCATCAAAGTTTACTCAAGCTAATTCATCTAGTAGGTTATTTAAATTCTTGTTAATGTTGATGAAACTTCTGTGTAGGTATTACACGGTTATGGAACAGTTATTTTAGTCCTGCGAGACTCTTGGTGGGCATCTCTTGTTGTTTTCCCATACAAATTATTCTGTTCCTTTTCGTATCAATGCCATTGAACAATATGATATTTTGAATCTTTTTCATTATATTGATAACCATCTGTGAAAAATCGTGGTTGGAAGTCTTAAGCATGCTAAACGTCTCAATAGGAACTAGTGCTACTAGCATTGGAGTAATAGCTGGTAGTGTGGCTGTTGGCGCTGCCATGCTTTTTGCTGCCCCTGCTATTGGTTTTGTCTGGTGGCGTCGTCGCAGACAACAAGAATATTTTTTTGATGTGCCTGGTTAGTATCATGTGTTAATGTAACAAACATCTGTTCTTGGTTTCTAATTTTTCTTGGAATTTTCTGCAGCTGAAGAAGATCCAGAGGTTCACTTGGGTCAGCTAAAAAGGTTTTCTTTGAGAGAGTTGCAAGTCGCAACAGATAACTTCAGTAACAAAAACATTTTAGGCAAAGGTGGATTTGGCAAAGTCTACAAAGGAAGGCTTGCAGATGGATCACTTGTAGCTGTGAAGAGGCTAAAAGAAGAACGCACCCCGGGTGGGGAGCTCCAGTTTCAAACTGAAATCGAGATGATTAGCATGGCTGTGCATCGCAACCTACTTCGACTTCGCGGATTTTGTATGACGCCTACTGAACGATTGCTTGTTTATCCTTTTATGGCTAATGGAAGTGTTGCATCATGCTTAAGAGGTATCTGTTATCTTTGATTGCACAATTGTTTTCAATGTCTTTTCCACTATGTCAAAACATTTTGATGCTAGAGCTTTGCACTTGTTCTCAGACCGTCCGTCGTCACAGCCACCACTTGATTGGTCAATTCGGCCTAGAGTTGCATTGGGTGCTGCAAGGGGGCTGTCCTACTTGCATGATCATTGCGATCCCAAAATCATTCATCGTGATGTAAAAGCTGCAAATATCTTATTGGATGAGGAGTTTGAGGCAGTTGTTGGGGATTTTGGATTAGCCAAACTAATGGACTACAAAGATACACACGTGACAACTGCCGTCCGAGGAACAATAGGTCATATTGCTCCAGAGTACCTGTCGACTGGTAAGTCATCTGAGAAGACCGATGTATTTGGGTACGGAATTACGCTTTTGGAACTGATTACAGGCCAGAGAGCATTTGACCTTGCGCGACTTGCAAATGATGACGATGTCATGTTGCTTGATTGGGTAAGAGCTAGCAAAATTCAAATTGACTTTGATGAAACATGCCTACTTAGTCGATATTTCTTACTTTGATCCCTTCGTATAGCATCTCGATCTCTCATGTTGATATATTATATTGCGGTGAAGTGATAGATCATGTTGATTGTATTGCTTTCAGGTCAAAGGACTTCTGAGGGAGAAAAAGCTCGACATTTTAGTTGATCCAGATTTGCAGAACACCTACGTCGATGCTGAAGTGGAGTCACTTATCCAGGTAGCGCTGCTATGTACTCGCCCAACACCCATCGAACGACCCAAGATGTCAGAGGTGGTTAGAATGCTCGAAGGAGATGGACTGACTGAAAGGTGGGAGGAATGGCAAAAGGTTGAGTTAGTGAGGCAGGAGAAGCCACACTTGGTTAATAGTAGCTGGATTGTAGATTCAACAGACAACCTTCACCCAGAAGAATTGTCAGGACCGCGATGACCCCATTCATGAAGCAGATGAAAGCGAATTGTTGGTTTCTTCGCCGGTTTCTTGATATTCGAAACTCATTTATAGTACCAATTTAACTGGAACTATATTCTTCACTGGTGTGTATGGTGTTTATCGGAATTGTATTATATAAGTTTGTTTCATGTGTATATTTCGGAAGACAGAAATGTAAAATTACCTTGTTGCAGCAAGCCAATCTGTAGAACTTTGCTAAGGTTTTGTGGTGTCATCAAACTTTCTCAGTGAATGAATGAACCAATGCCAATGGTTGCTTAGGGCATCAAACATTTACAAGTAAAATTTGATAATAGTTTATTTATGTTCATCTAATACATATGAAGCCAATGAAATGAATAAGTTTGAATAATTTATTAAATTAAATGAAAATGTTTAAATATATATGTGTATAATTCATGAATGTTTATGAACAATATTTACAAATAAAATTTTTGAATCATATCTGTCACTAAAATTCTCATTGACATGATAAATAACTAAAAATAATCAAAATAAACAAGCAAGTTTATATTATCAAATTTAATAATCAATGAAAGAATCTTAAAATTGTAAAATTTTCAAATAAGCTTCAAACTCGTAGAAAAAGAAATTAAGTCAAGCTTAAATAACTCTTAACCATTTCAACAACTTGATTCATTTTAGGCTTTGATTTAGCAGGACTCCGTTACTTTATAAGTTTGAAGCTTATCTCGTTGACACATTCTTACCAAACAATTCTTTAAAAACACATTTTAAAGAAAATGAACCAAAAAAAAACAATTAGTCAGATCTTTTAGGACACTACTTTGCTAGCAGTCTTGCTTGCTTAAAAACAAGATCAAATAATGACTGAAGAAGAAAAAGTCATAGGATCATTTTAAAGAACCTAGTGAGAATCTCCAGACTCGAGACTGGAGCCCAATGTCAACTAGATTGGCCATGAACTCAAAGTTGAAGGACATGGCAACCACTTTTCTTGCCCTTCATTTCCCCTTTCAACCAGGCCATTCATGAGGTCAGGGAAAAGACAGAAAAGGTGTGCATGCCAATCAATCAAGGCTTGAAAGGTAGCAGGTTGAGATGGGCAATCGTGTGATGTTGATGGCTCACGGAGGAACAATTCAAGGTGCAAGAGTCTGGTGGGGGACTGAGACCATCTCTAATTATAAACATCATTTTAGTGCTTCTATAACACCATTTTGGTGTCACTTCAACACCAAATTTTTTTTCCACTCCAACCAAGAGACACCATTTCTTACACTAAAAAGAATATTCCTTATAATATATAAAATTTACAAAATAAATTCAATTAAATTAAATAATAATAATTTATAATATTTAAGAATATTTTAAATATAAATTTAATATTATAATACATTTAATTAAATCATGCAACACTTATATAAAATATTTTAAATATAAAATTAATATTATAATATATTTAATTAAATACAAATATAATATTATAATATATTTAATAATAAAATAACCACTTGCACCAATTTGGTGCAAGTGAGGTGCCGCACTATTCACTTGCACCAAATTGGTGCCCATTATAGTGTATCCATTGGAGATAAAATGGTGCCTCTCCAACACCATTTTAATGTAATAGTATATCCATTGGAGATGGTCTGAAGGGTTGTTCTATGGCCAGTGGCATGCATTGCTTTTCCGAGATTACTTTTTTTTCAGGAACTAAATAAATAAATAACCTTTTAAAATAAAGTTCACTAAACAATCAAAAAAATTTGAAAATATAAAAATGTCAAATCTTTAAAATAAATTTACATTAAAAGCCCAATAATATTTAAATAAATCAAATTTAAACCTATAAAAATGAAACTAAACTAAGTTTGAATAACCATTTCCGTCACTTGATTTATTTTAAACTTGACTTGTCTCAATTGGATTATCTTATTAAACAAGTGTTCCTATTTAAGATCGTCGACGGATGAGCCACTGATAAACTATTTTCTATGTTGATAAAGTTGCCAAACGACGAGGGAAGACTAATCATTTGGAGTATCTATGATGCTTGAGAAAAAGAGAGAGTTAGAATGGAGACTAGGAGTGCCTTGGCTCAACTACTCCAATGCTCAAGTCAAATTTCCAACAAGAGAAGTGGAGAAGAATGATAAAAATGAGAAGATGCGGTGGTAGTTTGTGAACGGTTATATACTCGTACCTTTGCCAGTGGGAGCGGAGACATCGTCGTGTCAGAGAGTCATATCATCCATGTTTTATACTGTAGAAGATCATGAAAGGTCACGCTATGCCGACTATGTTGTTCCATGTGCTCTGATAACCTACGTGTTATCCCATGTGTTCTAATAACTCATGCATTATCTCACATATCTTCTCGTATTGTGTTAGCTCATGTATTATCCCACGTGTTATTGACATGGCATGGCGGTTGAGGTTGGAGAGTTGAGCAATAGTATCATATCAGTAGAGCTGAGCCACCCGAGCAAGAGGGTCAGATCAGTGGAGAGGAGACTATCGAGTAGGAGCATTGGGTCGGTGAAGCCGAGACGATGATTGAATCTTCTGGTCTCAGATTAGCTAGGTTGACTGGCAGAGCGTCTCGAGTGAGCTGGACCGAACAACAATGTTGCTCATCCCGGGGGCGATCGTCATTCGTGCAATGGTGGTTGAACTGGAAGGATTGGCTTGACGGAGCCGAATGGCATCTCAAATAGACTAAGTGATGGTGGTCTCTTTGACCTATTTTGACTTAAACTTCCATCCCAATTTGATTATTAACCTTCTTAGTATACATATAGGCTTTTAATACTCTCCACTTAAACAACACAACAGTTGGCTACAGTGCCATTTGGGAGTTACAATGCAAGGTCATTCTCAGTAGCCCTGTGCCTTCAGATACATACAATGGCTATCACAGTGACTTTTTGTTTCTTTTTTTTCCTACTCATCTCATTTTGTGCTTTCTCTTGCACCAGCAGCGCTGAACAAGAACAAGAGCATGTGCAGTTCTTCAGAATTCAAAAAATATATATATAACAAACAAACAAACAAAAATTGAAAGAAAAAACAGAGGGCAGCAGGGAGCTCATTGATCAATGACCTTCCTTCCTTCTCCATTTCCTCATCCTCTCCCTCAAAACGAGTGCTGTCGAGGTCGACTCAGATAAACTGACCTCTGCAATCATGCAGAGCATGTGGCAATGCGCATGGAGAGCTACTGCAGTCTTCGTAGGTCTCTTACTCCTCTCACTGTTGCAGTTTGTCTTCGGAAAATGATGAGTTGGAAGAATTTCAGACTTGATTACGTGGATTAGCTTAATGCACTCACAAGTCACAACCTGTTTAATCTATCTATCTATCTATCTATCACGGTTAAGCAACAATAAGTGATCCTGTCGACAAGCGAAGAGGGTTCTCACTCGAATAACTCAGTCTGATCAAGAGGACCTGGGTTGCGATTATTAGATTAAAAGCATGAGATCGATGAATAGATTACAAGTGAATCATACTTACAGTGATCTCCTTCTTCCTCTGTTTCTTCTGCTTGCCAGCTGTCACGAGAAAAATCACCGAGGACAACTCCCGATCTGTCACAAATCAAATCCCTCTCTGATCGATGCTCCGATTCTTTTTCATCTGCCTTTGGATTGCATTTGGACGCAGCTTTTATAAGGAGAAAAAGTCTCTTCCACTACCTCCATCAATGGAGGTATTAAACGCTATTAAACGTTGGAAGACGAAGAGGAAGAGGTGCCTCTTCCTCTTCCGTAACTGCTTGTAACGCCAACATCTCCCACTCGTCCAATTCTATCCATATAGGTCATCCAGTCACTAAGACCATGTAAGAAAGTCACAAAGATCATATAGGAACATTCAATTCATACTCCAGGAAAAATAGTTCGTGCGACAGCAAGCACACTGAGCAATTACTGCTAAGAAAGTTGTTACACTTAACTTAGCTGCTCTAAGAACTAATCAGAGACATCAATAACTTGCCTTTACCTCAGATTAAATATTTATATCAATATGAACATCTCTAATCCCTCATATGACAACTATGTCAAGAGCATGTTCAACATCTCAAATCAATACATTTATTCACAATTATATTTTTAAGTACTTAACAAAAAAATATAACTGGTCGACCAGTGAATAAGTATTACAGATGTAAATCAACTTTAATCTTCCTTTTCAGCTAGAATCTATTCATTCTAATCAGTCGCTTTCCTAGTTATGCTCCATAGACTGAATCATCCATAGTCAATAGAACACACACTAAAGTAGCAAACACTAATTAAAACTTCAAGTAGACAGCTAAATAGTCACTTAGGGTAAGATTGAGATTAACTTATAATCTCAAGGATCTCACATAGTAGAGAAGCAAGGATCCATTCTCCTACTACCCTTATTGTCGCTATAGCACATGTGGTATGAATCACATGCTACAATGTTTTTCTCTTTACCAAAAAGAGTGCATGTTTTTCTCAAATATTTAACATCGTACAGATTTCAATCTAGACATACCTAACGTCTAATTCGAATTCAACTTATGAATTCTAATCTGGCTTTAAACATGTTTAATAAATGGTGGGTGCATTTATTTCGATCATTACATAAATGATCTCATCTTGATACAAAAATCAAGGCGACCTCAACTTATGAGTATGTCTCTATTCACAACTACATAAGCTGTCTCATAAGTAATGGTCTTACCTCTATTTATACTCAACAAATAGAGACGATTGTCCATGTGAGTGGACCAATCTCAGCCTGCCAACATGCTCATCGAGACTTTTTTCAAATGTAACAAATACATTTACACTGAATAGATCATGACATTTCATTTATATAACAGTCTTTACAATGTGTTACATCTTGCGTAGTCCCAAAGACTTCACATGTTCATAAAATGACTCTTTAGTCAATGGCTTAGTAAAATGATCTGCAAGCATTGCTCGGGTAGAGATGTACTCAAGAATTATCTTTTTCTTGTCAACAATATCCCTTACAAAATTGTATTTAATTTCTATATGCTTGCCATTGCTGTGATATTTAGGATCCTTGGAAAAAGCTATAGCAGCTTGATTGTCACAATTCACTGTAACAGGGCTCTCACTGTCCTCAGCAATCTTCAAATGCTTTAGGAACCTTCTCAACCAGACAGCTTCTTGTACAGCCGCTGCACAAGCCACATACTCAGCTTCCATTGTCGACTGCGCTACACAAGCCTGTTTCTTGCTGTTCCATGAAATGACACCTCCATTCAGCAAAAAAATATAGCCAGATGTGGATTTTCTGTCGTCAAGGTCCCCTGCCCAATCTGCATCTGTATAGCCCTTCAAGCTCAGCTTTGATCCTTGGAAGTAGAGACAATAATCTGCTATCCCTTTGAGATATCTGAATATCCTTTTTACTGCTTTCCAGTGTCTCGATCCTGGGTTTGATTGGAAATGACTAACTAAGCCAACAGCATAGCTTATATCAGGGCGAGTACACAACATAGTGTACATCAAACTACCAATGGTATTAGCATATGATCTTTTCTTCATCTCGGCTATTTCTTCAAGAGTCTTGGGAGACATACTTTTGCTCAGAACAACACCTTTCGTTGTAGGTGTTTGTTTAATGTTGCAATCAAACATATTGAAGTGTTGTAGTATCTTAATGATATAAGCTTCTTGGGACAAACCCAAAAGTATTTTTGATCGATCACGAATGATCTGTATTCCTAAGATATACTCAGCTTCTCCCATGTCTATTATGTCAAATTGTGATAAAAGCCAAGACTTGACATCAATCACAACCTTTAGGTCACTTTCAGCTATTAGCATATCATCAACATATAATGATAAAATGACAAACTTTCCTTTATCCTTTCTTAGGTAAATACAATGATCCTCATTGATCATTTCGAAACTATAAGATAAAATGACTTCATTGAATCTTATGTTCCATTGCCTTGACGTCTGCTTTAGCCCATACATAAACTTCTTAAGTCTACATACTTTATTCTTTTGGCCCTCAGCTATATAACCTTCTAGTTGTATCATATAAATTTCTTCGTCAAGATTACCATTAAGGAAAGCCGTCTTTACATTCATTTGATGTAATTCTAAGTCATAATGCGCTACTATAGCTAGGATGACTCGTATTGACACAAACTTCACAACTGGGGAGAATGTCTCTTCAAAATCAATACCCTTCACTTGGGTATATCCTTTTGCAACCTAACGAGCTTTGTACCGACTAATCGACCCATCCGCTTTCCTCTTAATTTTGAGAATCCACTTATTTCCAATAGCTCTGCGGCCCGGAGGAAGATCGACTAAATCTCAAACTTGATTCTTTCTCATGGACTCCATTTCCTTATCCATTGCAACTTTCCATTTCTCCTTAACTGAGCATTTCAATGCTTCCTCAACCGTTCGAGGTTCTTCATCATCAACTGGGAGAATCATTAATGCCTCATTTTTAATGTCAAATCTTCTCCGAGGAATAATCTTGCGATTACTTCTTCGCAGGTTTGACCGTTGAGAAACTAATTCATTTATAGGTCATTTACTCCCACTAGGTTGACTAGATTCAGGTATCCCCTGTGATTCCTGATTTGTTGATAGAGGAACTGTTGGGACCGGGTGCATGTTAACATAGATGCGGGTTCGTAATTTTAAAATTAATTACGTGCACCGGAAGATTTAGCATAAATAATTTCTCAGATTATTTAACCACACATCTAAGCATGCAACTTTATCTAGTGTAGACATGATCATATATTTAAAATTTTGTAGAAACGTAAACTAATTTACTTATTACCTCGCGTAACTCGAAGGAAGGGACGAGATCCAACCGTTAGCGTCCCTCGAAAGCTCCGCCTCTATTCGCGTCCACGCCGAGTATCTTCGGGATGACTTCGCAAAGCCACGAGTTTCGTGTTCTCGAGAACTACTAGATTCTCTGAGAACGCGACAAGGAAAACCAAGAGAGAAGTAATCACATCGGAAAAACTCACTACCAAGGTTGGCCGGAATCATAATTCCGGCGAGGAGGAAGATGACTTGCGCCCAATCCCAAGGTGATGATGACCGGAGAGGAAGATCGTCCCAACGGAAGAACTTCGTCGCCTCAGTGCTTCTCCTTGTGCTCACGGCAAGAAGAAGGGAGAAGAACCTTGTGCTCGGCCAAGAGGAAGAAGGGAGGAGAGTGATAAGTGCTATTTTGTTGATTATTTTAGTTGCTAAAATCCAAGTTTGACCCACAGTTTACATGCGTAATATTGAATTTACCCTCGGTTCCATAGATTAGTTCTATTTTGGGCTTTATTGCAAATCTGTATACATTTGAAATATTTTTGAACTTAATTGTCGATCTATTTTCGTAGGCATGAAAGGATCATGGACCGAGGTCAAGAATGGTCAGGATCAGGCTCAGATCAAGGCGATCAAGCTCTGGAGAACTATTAGTCGTCCATTCAGAACTTAAGCAGATCTCAATCATCCAGGGCAAATCAGATGGATCCAAGCTGAGGCAAGGTAGATCTGATCATCATAATGAGATTTGGAGGTTTAGGGGCAAATTGGAGAAGATCCAGCCGTTGGATCAAGACAAGGGGATCTAGACCATTCATTTGAAAAAAGAGAAGATCCGGACCATTCGCCACTGATCTAGTGAATCCGAGCTGGGATTAAGGTTAATCAAGCATTTGGATCATGATCTGAAGGTTTTATCAAAATCAGAGATCAGTTGACCGTTGGATCGAGCTCGGGAGGACCTAGACTGTCCATTAAAAGATCAGGTTGATCTGGGCCATCCATTGCAAATCTGGAAGATCCGAGATACCCCGAGGTAGATCCTGACCCCTGATCAACATCATTAAATTTTGGGTTCAATCAGAGCATTTTTAGCCGTTGGATCAAGCCAAATCAATCTGGGTCGTTCATTCCTTAGTACTTAATCAAAATTTTCCTTAGATTCAGCTTCGTCGCGTCTTCGCCGCAAGAGTTTTCTTCTTCGTTTGTTCTTCAGGTTCTTCGTCGATTTCTTCATCTAAGAGGCGCGACCACTCGATTCTTCCACTAGATCAAGTTCTTGATCATCGGGAGGAGGTTTTAGTGAAGTTTCCAGCTCTCAATTGCCCAAGAAACAGAGCTGAGAGAGGTTTCCTCAGCTCTGCCATTTGCTGCCTTCGATCTCAGTTGCGCTCCATTTCCATCCACCGGAGCTATCTGGAGGGGTTCCCTAGAGTGCTCTGACCATCCCCGAATCACCATCGCATTTGGAAGCAGCTGGATTGAAGAAGTCGAATGGGAATTTCAGTTTGAGCAGAGTTGAGCTCGGATTTGATTCGCAGAGACTGATTCTCGATGGTTTGTGGAGCTTACGGGTTCGAGGCTTGCCCTTGTGTGACGAACAAGGAGTTTTTGAGCTAGGGAAGGATTGAGGAGTAGTTTCCTTAGTTAATTTCTGTTTGTTAGCTGTAACTGCCATTTCTGCATTCTGTTTTATTTCTGATTTCGTATCAGCTACCTTAGGTTTCATTTCTGAATAGTTTCTACTTAAATTAGAGTTTTAATTCAGCGATTTTATTAGCTAGATTGTTTGTGTAATGAACAATTGCATTTAGATCAGTTTGTTTCGCTGCAAATCATTTCTGAATTTAATATCAAGCTGCGTATCAGATCTGTGTTCTGCGTATCAGTTTTTTTCCACCTGCGTATCACTTAGTTTCTTCTAAATTGATTTTGAATATTAGTCTTTTCCCTGAACCTACATTGGAACTTGCTTAGTTACATTGCATTTGATATCAGCTGATGTGTGTCAGTTTGCTTCATTAGTTTATTTTCTACATTCTAGTTTCTTTTCACAGTTTAGTAGAGTTGGTATCATTTCTGTAATTTTAGGGTTTTCAGCTCGTATCTGCATTCTTGAGTCTAGCTCATCAGGGAGGTAGTTTGTTAGTGAACTATTGTACCTGATCTCAGCTTGTTTTGGTGAGTTTCTGTATCCGGTTGTTTCCGCATTCCATGTTTTCAATTTCTGAACCTCAGTCATTCAAATTCCTGCACATTATTTCTGCTTTTCATGTGTTTCTGAATGGATCAGTGTTGGCTCTTAATTCCTTCGTTTAGTCTTGCATATTTCTTCCTCAATAGCCTGGTTTTCCAAATTGAATTGATTAGTTTAAATTTCTGAGTTGTCAGTCTACAATTTCTGCATTTGGTTTCAATCCTCGGCACCTAGGTTGTTTCACATTGCGTATCAAGTTTGTTGCAATTTCTGCAGTTTGTATCAATGAAGCTTTGGCACTGATTTGGATCGAGAGTAAACACACCCTTTTAGTGTATTGTTGTGCTTGAAATCAGCTTCATTCGCATTTGGTTTATTTCCGAATTGTAATCTCATTTTCGTTTCAATGCTTCCTTCAATTTCGGCTACTTCTGGATTCGAGTTCTTTTCATGTGAATCAAAATCTGCACATCTACATTTGGTGAGTCAAGTTTCCACTAGTTGAGTGCCTTAGTTGATACCACTTGGATTAAGTTTATTAGTTTAGTTTCCTTCATTTTCATTGCGATTTCATTTCCGATTGCAATCCAAAACCCAAATTTTATTTGAAACCCGAAAAATATCAACGACACATAAACTCGAGCTCGAATCAACCAACCTCAACTAGCCCTAGGAAAAATACGACCTGTGGCCCCTTTACTACGTTTTCATTTTTTGATAGCAAAAAGGGTTTCCAGCTTACACACATTTAAATTTTGAGACCCACATTCGTGACACCTAGTTAGGGTCCATCAGAGAGCCCAGGCAAGAATACTTGGATGGATCATCTTTCATGGCACCCCTTGGGTCCTTTATATAGGGAGCTCCTCCTCAATCAAGCCTCTCAATTTTGGCATAATTTTTATATCAAACCATAATTGATTTTTGTCTCATGATTAAAATCAAATTTTAATTCATGATAAAAATCAATCAAGCCTCTTCCATCTTATGAAATAAATCTCCAATCAATCCATGATTGATTAAAACAAAACAAAAGAGAAGGAGAGAGAGGGCCGGCCAAACCAAGGAGAATATTCTCCTTAGCCTGCCCATCTTGGTTCAAATAAATTACGGGCCAAAATTTACACACAAGTGCGGTTTATTTTATAAAATTATGGATGATATAAATTTTTATATAATAAACCAAGGTTTGGTTTATTTTTCATGGAAATTAAAATGAACCATGGATTGGTTTATTTTATTTTATAAAATCAATCATGGATTGATTTACCATGATAAGAAAATTTATTCCATAAGAAAAAAGGAGACTTGGTCGATTTTATCATGAATTAAAATATGATAAAACTTGGCATGATGGAATAAGTCTCTTTTTTGAGAGGCTTGATGGTTGAGAGACCACTATATAAAGGACTCAAGGCAAGGCTTGAAAAATAATCGAAGTATTCTTGCCTGAGCTCTCTCCCTCTCGTCCCTTCTTCCTCTTGGTCGGCCACAAGTTTCTTCTCCCTTCTTCTTGCCGTGAGCACAAGGAGAAGCACCGAGGCGACAAAGTTCTTCCGTTGGGACGATCTTCCTCTCCGTCCATCATCACCTTGGGATTGGGCGCAAGTCATCTTCCTCCTTCTCGTCGGAATTGTGATTCCGGCCAACCTTGGTAGTGAGTTTTTCGATGTGATTACTTCTCTCTTGGTTTTTCTTGTCGCGTTCTCGGAGAATCTAGTAGTTTTCGAGAACACGAAACTCGTGGCTTTGCGAAGTCATCCCGAAGATACTCGGCGTGGACGCGAATAGCGGCGGAGCTTCCAAGGGACGCTTACAGTTGGATCTCATCCCTTCCTTCGAGTTACGCGAGGTAATATGTAAATTAGTTTATGTTTCTGCAAAATTATAAATATATGATCATGTCTACACAAGATAAAGTTGCATGCTTAGATGTGTGGTTAAATAATTTGAGAAATTATTTATGCTAAACTTTCCGCTGCACGTAATTAATTTTAAAATTACGAATCCGCATCCATGTCAACATGCACCCGGTCCCAACAGTGGTATCAGAGCTGAGGTTTGTGTTCGATATAATCATATAATTGTTTTTGCGGAAAACTTTGTCATGATCTCAATTTTGAAAAATTTTCTAATTATGGAAACTTTCCAATTATGATAAATTTTCGATTTAGGAATTTCAAAGTTTGGAAATCATCATGAAATTTCGCAAACTTTTGAAATATCTCTGTTTCTGAAATTTTATGATAATTGTGAAAACTTTCCATTTTTGGAAACTTTCCAATTTTGGAAATTTCCTATTTTAAAAATTTTCCAATTTTTGAAATACGTAAGTTTTCTTTGTACCAGAAATTTACAATTATTCTGAAAACCTTTTATTTTTGGAAACTTTTCATTTATGGAAAGCTCGCAATTCTGGGCACTTTCTTTCAAGAAAGTCTAGACAAATTATGAGAATATTAATTGACATTTAAATTCATAATTGGAAATTAAATTATTTACAAAATTTTTTATTTTGGATTGAGCCTCGGGGAGCCGTCCAATTTAAAGTTAGTTGTTATAATTAAATTTCCTAAATTGAATTTAAACTGTCAAATTCTTATTTTGGATTGAGCCTCGAGGAGCCGTCCAAATTAAGTTATTGATATTAATTTTCCATAAATAAAATATGTGATCAAATTTTGGAAAATTTTGAGGTGATTCTCAAACGATAATTTCCTTATTTGATTTATGAGATGATGCTCTTACATATTATTGTCTCCAAAATTAATTAGGAAAATTGTTTCCTATAGAGTATATTTCCTTAAATAAGATTTTCATGAAAATAATATGTGGTTGAATTAAGGGAATCTATCTCTTAATTTAATATGATTTGATTTAGAGAAATCAAAGTCTTAAACATATTAATTCCGAAATTGATTATGATAATTTAGGAAATTGTTTCCCAAAAATAATTCCTTGAATAAAGTATGAAATTAGAATTAGGAAATCTGGTTCCTAATTCAATTAATGAGATTTGATAAATTAAGTCACATACATACTTTATTAAGGAAATCGTTAGAACATGTCATAATTATATGTCATGAATGTGCATAAAAGAAAAGGATGAGACCCAAAACCCCTTACAAAATATTAAGGCCGACACCTTCCATTAATATGGTTAGAACCAGAGTTTTATTTCTCGTTTGGGTTGATGGACACATCCATGCCCGAGTTGAACCTTAACATGTTCAAACCATGGAATTAGTTTATGATTAATATAGTTAGAGTCAGAGGTCAATCCTTAGTTTTGGTTGTTGGATACATCCAAGCCTGACTAAACGGTTGAATGAGCTCCAACCATATTAAAACTATTTCTTGATTAATGGGTCAACTTTAAGCTTGGAGCATCGATTTGTTGTGCCACAGCCAAGGTCGATGTAAAGAGAGGTGCAGTTGGGTGCTATATATATAGTTGCATACTTGTTAATGAGTTAACTACCCAATGATATATGCAAACATTCAATTAGTTGATAGCATAATATGATAGTTACATATGTGTAATATGTAATCGGTATAATTACCTACCTTCATAGCTAAGAATAACTTGATAGACTCCAGCCATGGTTGTTCTTATCTATGGTTGGATATCAACCTATTTGGAGATGTTCCTACGATCTCCCGAATTGATAAAAAGGGTTATTCAATTCGAAAAATAAATAGGATTTAATTAATGTATATTGATGCATTCTTTATCATTCTCATCACATAACCTCAATTTGTATTTCTAGGATAATCAGCTGATCATGTCTTCTCTGAATTTGCGTTCCATTTTGGACACCAATAAGTTAACTAAGGCCAAAAGGATTGAAAAGACACCAGAAGACACTTGCCATCACTGCGGCAAGGAGGGCCACTGGCGAAGAAACTGCAAGGTTTATCTTGAGTCCTTGAAGAAGAAGGCATCCGATGCCCCATCCTCTTCAGGCATCTTCGTTATTGAATGTCACTCTATTTCCTCGTACACCTGGGTACTTGATACTGGGTGTAGCTCACATATATGTAATGACATACAGGGGCTAAGGAATAGAAGAAGACTCGTCAAGGGAGAAGCGAATTTGCGATTTGGAAATGGAGCAAAGATTGCTGCTATTGCCATCGGAACATATTTTCTAAAGCTCCCTACTGGACTTGTCTTAGAATTGGATAATTGTTATTTTGTTCCTTCGTTAATAAAGAACATTGTATCTATTTCATGCTTGAATGAAAAGTGTTACCATTTAACTTTTAGTAACAATTGCTGTTACATAACTTTAAATGGTGTTCTTTATGGGACCGAAACTTTATACAATGGTATCTACACGTTAGATTTATCCGATGACGTTTTCAATATCGAAGTTAGCAACAAACGTGCTCGAATAGATAATCAAATAGACTCCTATACGTGGCATTGCCGTCTTGGCCATGTAAGGAAGAAACGCATGACCAAATTACACCGATGTGGAATTCTGGAATCATTTGAACCCGGTTCATTTGATACATGCGAATCATGCTTAAAAGGCAAGATGACCAAATTACCCTTTTCCGGAAAAGGTAAACCAGTGGAAGAATTGCTTGGTCTAATACATACTGATGTATGTGGACCAATGTCAACTCTTGCACAAGGAGGCTATAGCTACTTCATTACCTTTATCGATGATCACTCACGATTCGGGTATGTGTTCTTAATGAAACACAAATCTGAAGCTTTTGAGAAATTCAAAGAGTTCAGAAGTGAAGTAGAGAAACAGCTTGGAAAAAGTATTAAGATACTTCGATCCGATAGGGGTGGTGAATACTTAAGTCAATAGTTTCAAGATTATCTTAGGGGCAATGGGATATTGTCTCAATGGACTCCGCCATATATACCACAGCATAATGGTGTATCTGAGAGGCGTAACCGAACCTTGATGGACATGGTTAGATCTATAATGAATCATGCAACTCTTCCAAAATCGTTTTGGGGCTATGCGCTTAAGACAGCTGTTTACTTACTAAACAGAGTCCCGACCAAGGTAGTCTCTACTACTCCATATGAGACGTGGAATAGTAAGAAATCTCATTTATCTCACCTAAAGATATGAGGTTGTCCTGCTTATGTAAAGTGGACTATATCAGACAAATTGGATGCTAAGTCTGATAAATGTCTATTTATTGGATACCCTAAGGAAACAAAAGGTTACCAATTCTATCATCCCTTGGAACAAAAGGTGTTTGTTTCAAGGCATGCTGTATTTCTAGAAAAAGATTTCTTTTACAAGAAAATAGTGGGAGTAGCATTGAACTTGAAGAAGTTCAAGAAACTCCAATAGACATTACAGAGACACCTAGTCTAGACCCACAACCAATAACTCATAATGATGAGCTATCAGTTGAACCTAAAACAACACCACTTCTTCGTAGGTCTGATAGGACACGCAATATTCCAGAGAGATACGGATTTCTCATAAGTGAATCGAACGACGTGTTACTCATTAACGATGACGAACCTATCAGTTATGAAGATGTTCTGAAAAATTCAGAAAGGGATAAATAGCTTGAAGTCATGAAGTCGGAAATGGATTCCATGTACGAAAATCAAGTATGGGACTTGGTTAACCCACCTGAAGAGATTAAGCCCATAGGGTGCAAGTGGGTTTTCAAGAAAAAAACCGACATGGAAGGTAATGTTATTACCTTTAAGGCTAGATTAGTGGCAAAAGGATATCGTCAGAAACAAGAAATTGATTATGACGAAACCTATTCGCCAGTAGCTATGCTTAAATCCATTTGGATGCTCTTGGTCATAGCAGCTCATTATGATTATGAGATATTGCAAATGGATGTGAAAACAACTTTCCTTAGTGGAAACCTGCTTGAGGATGTATACATGATATAACCTGAAGGTTTCACATCGGTTAATAAAACCAAAGTATGCAAGCTTCGACGATCCATATATGGATTAAAGCAAGCATCCAGGAGCTGGAACATCCGTTTTGATGAGACAATCAAAGAGTTTGATTGTGTGTATAAGAAGGTTAGTGGGAGTGCAGTCGTATTCCTAGTGTTATATGTCGATGACATATTACTTATAGGAAACGATATATCAGTCTTACAGTCAGTTAAAATTTGGTTATCCAAAACTTTCTCCACGAAAGACCTGGGAGAAGCAACTTATATCCTTGGGATTAGAATATATAGAGATAGATCAAAACGATTGCTTGGTCTTTCGCAGTCTACATATATAGACCGAGTGCTAGAAAGGTTTAGCATGTCGGAATCCAAGAAAGGTTACCTTCCCATCAGACATGGGATCAACATTTCGAAGTCTATGTGTCCGCGTACAGAAGACGAGAGGATTTGCATGAATAAGATTCCTTATGCATCTGTCATAGGATCTATCATGTATGTTATGTTATGTACTAGGCCTGATGTATCGTATGCTCTAAGCGTCACAAGCAGATACCAGTCTAATCCAGGAATGGATCATTGGGCGGCTGTCAAGACAATCCTCAAGTACTTAAGAAGAACTAAGGATGTGTTCCTAATATATGGAGAAGGTGATATTGTAATACGTCGGTATACATATGTCAGTTTCTAGACAGATAAGGATGACTCCAAATCTCAGTCCGGATACGTATTTATTTTGAATGGAGGCGCAATAAGTTGGAAGAGTTCCAAGTAAGACACCGTAGCGGATTCTACCACGGAAGCGGAATACATTGCAGCTTCGGAAGCAGCAAAGGAAGCAGTCTGGATCAAGAAGTTTGTCTCAGAACTTGGTGTGGTTCCAACCATTGATGAAGCAATACCGGTTTACTGCGACAACAATGGAGCTATTGCACAAGCAAAGGAACCACGGTCTCATCAGCGATCCAAACATGTGCTTCGCCGCTATCATCTGATCAGAGAGATTATAAGTAGGAATGATATACAAATTGAGAAAATTCCCACTGAAAGGAATTTAGCGGATCATTTAACTAAGGTCTTGCCTCAAAGCAAGTTTGAGGGTCATGTTAGAGCCTGTGGTATTGGATACCGTAGCGATTGACATTAGGCCAAGTGGGAGTTTGTTAGTGATATGAGAAAAATGTCCTAAGGCAATCGCCTTATGATTGTAATCATTTATTTTAATAAATGAATATTCACTATTTGAGTATACATGTTTATGTATTTGATTGAGATCTTAAACTCATTTACTAAATGTCCGGAATACAATTCACAGCATGAGAGAATTTGTGATGAATTCACAACTAGTGATTATCTCTATATGTGCAATTGTGAAGTATTGAAATTGTCCCTAGTCGATGAATTGATAAATACGGACACTATCAATTCTGTTGAGACTAGCATGGGTTATTCTCTAATCAGTTGATTCTCACTAGCTGGTGACATTGAGATGTCCGGAGATAAACATGAATGCTAGTTATGGGAACTAGTTCATTGGAGTGACTGGCTGTAAAACTTCATATGGTAGTCTACATATAGATATGTTAGTGAAGTTCTTACTGCAGCTTAAGTGCGATGTTCCTTTGACTTACGGTGTTCAAGTCATCTTGGTCATGGAGACTTATACTTTGACATCTTAAGCAAGCGTCTCCAAGGAGGTGTGGACCCAGGATGATTGGGTATAAGTCGAAGTGCCCGAAGATGTTTGAACAGCCTACAAAGGATTCACCACTCCTTGCGAGGAGATGTATACCCGAGGCCTATCGTCGGATTGTTACTCGAAGCCTCTGGCCAGAGCATGACATGTTCAGAGTATGAATCTCTTAAATACATGAGAGTAATTAGAATCCGTAGGACGAGAAAACGTTACTTGGGCTAGGTATGACGTAGTCAGCCTAGTGGGGACTGACACACATAGACCATGTCCTGAACCACGTGGGTATAAGATGGTGAAGGGAATGGGGCACGATTCATTATAGCTGCTGAAGGGTTTCAGAATTGTTTCTGAGGTCATCCGTTGATCTTTTGATTAATTGGGGATCATGATGTACTACTAGGTGCCACTCATGATCGTTCTATAATTGATTAATTATAGACGACCAACATAAATCGAAAGCCTATTTAGTCACATGCACTACGAGTAATCCGAGGGATTTAAAACGAGTTGAAAATTTGATTTTCCAATCAAGAGAGATTAGGTTTGGTATAGCCAAACGATAAGTCGAATCTGAATTTTTCAGAGACGCATCGGAAGCATAAAATGACTAAGTCTTTTGAAGACTTAATAGATGAATTAAATAAGTTTAATTCATTGGGGCGTGGCTTGGATGGGCCGGCCAAAGAGGGTCTCCATCCTCTTTGCTTGGCCGCCACAACAAAGGGGAGAGAACCAAGTTTTGTTCAATTTATAAAATAAACCAAGTGTGGTTTGTTTTATAAAATTATGGATGATATAATTTTTATATAATAAACCAAGGTTTGGTTTATTTTTCATGGAAATTAAAATGAACATGGATTGGTTATTTTATTTTATAAAATCAATCATGGATTGATTTACCATGATAAGAAAATTTATTCCATAAAAAAAAACTTGGTCGATTTTATCATGAATTAAAAATGATAAAACTTGGCATGATGGAATAAGTCTCTTTTTTGAAGGCTTGATGGTTGAGAGGCCACTATATAAAGGACCCAAGGCAAGGCTTGAAAAATAATCGAAGTATTCTTGCCTGGGCTCTCTCCTCTCCT